>LOJH01025168.1:1681-18847 GCA_001685095.1 Ellobius talpinus
AAAAAAATAAGAGGATTCCATTATATTCAACTTAAAGGGAACTCAAAAGTTCACTAGTGTAAAAATTACAGTGATCTATTATTGTCATTTTATTGGTCTTATATAGGAAAATAAATGACAGAGAAACTGCACAACAAAACGCAAATGTTACAAACCTCAGGTGTCTCCAGGCTACATACTGAAAACAAAACTGTTATTCATAGCCCACTAATTCTACTTTTTCCTAAATTAAACATCCTTCCTCAATAGACAGTCAGGATGTGGATATCCCCATTTACAGGTTTGTCTGTCTATCTTTAATGCAGCTTTTCAATCACTGCATTTTTGTAGGGTTGATATTTTCTGGCATGAACACTGAATTTGTTATCACATATTTCAAGACCAACATGTCTGTTCTTGGTATTCCTATTTCCATGTTAATTGTAGAATCAGCTTCTCAACATCACCAAATCACATCATATGATTCTGAATGGAATGAGATGAATCTTCAGAATGCACTTGGATTGCTCATGCATTAATAAAACTTTCAGACCGTTCATATGTCATACCATTTATATAGAACTATGATTTCTATTACAATGTTCTCTAGCTCTTCTTGTGGGAAGCTTTTACATCATTCATTGATTTATCTGAAGGTATTAACTACTTTATGATGTTACAACAAATTACAACTCCAAAAATCCTTTTACATTTCATCATTCAGAAATATTGACATATTATTGATTTTCCATATTGTTGTTGTGGACTGACAAATTAACAGTAAATATAAAGATGGTATGTTCTCTTACTTTCCTAAGGGTTTTTAAAATATTTTAACTGTTTGAATATTTCCTTCTATAATGCTTCTTCCCTCATCTTTTTATTTGTATGGTTGGCAAAGATTCCTGGATTAATTTCCTAACATTATTGAAGGCTTTTCTTAAAGGGATGTTATCATAGAATTTTTCTTTTTTGGGTTTTGTAAATTCTTTGAAAGGTCTTTACATCAAAGATTTCCTGATTCTATCACAAAAAATAAATATTTTCCTCCTAGAGATTTTGTAAGATACTCATTAATTTGAGTTTATATGGAAGAGGGAAATAATAAGTAGTGAATTACCTAAACCTTGATGAAGATATCATATAGGAAAGCAAATTATGTAAGACCTCTGCCTTCTCTCAGTCTGATTTTGTAAAATGGATATTTCTGGAATTTTACATTTCTAATCTACATTTTCAAATTTCTCATTATGAAGTAACTTATATTTCACATTTTAAGACTTTAATATTAGTGTACTTTTCTGACGTATTTCTCACTAATGGATCTTGCCTACCTAATGAGAATTTTTATCTATTCTAATGACTTTTATTTTGTTGTTTTATTTTATAACATTATTATATATATATCATATGCATTTTGTTGTTTTTATTATTCTTTGTCTTCCCCTTCATCTCTCTATGTCAGAATATTTGATCAAGAGCTCTTTCTAGAAATACACATCAGACCAAAACTGTTTATTAATCAGTAGACCTTAAGTTTTATCACCCTTTCTCTATAAAATTAATGAAAGCAATACTTGCCTAAGTGTTTGACTCCTTCTAGAAACAACACCAACAAGATACCAGCAAATGCATTGCAATAAAATTGCTAAAAAGATGTCAAACTAACCAGAAGAATAAACTTTCTTATGTTTGTTGACACCCTTGAAGAATGGCTTGCTCATGCAATGATGATTCCTGGGGGGGATGCTGTTTTAAATTAGCAGGGCTTTGTTATAATAATGCTACTTATGCAACAAGTTATACTACTTTTTGAATTGCAGACTCTCATATTGCTCATAGATATATTTCATGCTAATTACCAACAGGAAGCTTCCTTCACTGAAACAAACTTCTTGAATTAAGACACTATAAATATACCATGATAATATTTAAAATAGGATAATTATTTATAGGTGATTTTTTAAGTGACTCATTCTTAAAATCAGGCTTCTCTTCATCTCTTGCTTTTCAGTTTCATTTAAAAGTCAGATTTTCCTATTTATAGGTCTAAGATATGAATTATTCAGAACTGTTAAATGCAATAGATTCGATTTGCAGTGTATCATTTGTAAATTTCACAATTAACATTATGGTTTTTCTCTTTTTATTCAGAAACCATGAAAATATATTCCAAACAATGGTATTAAAGACATAATCCTAATATCTATTAACTTGTCACATATATGTATACATATATACACATTAATTAGTCACATATATAATGACAATATAGAATCTCAGTAATTTGTTTAATGAAAAATAAATAAATCCTTATTGCAACAGCAATAATCATTAATTCCCTTCTTTTACCCTATAAATTCTTATTGCAACAGCAATAATCATTAATTCCCTTTTTTTACCCTATCCTCCTTTCAGTAAATATAGACCTTTATGTTCTATGCCAAATTACTAAATTTCTATTTTCCTGGTTTACTTTAGCTCTTAACTTGAGAGACTAGCATCAGCTGAGAAGAGAGTCTTAGTGACAGACTTCCCGGGTCACATTGGCCTTCAGGCACTACTTTAAGAGACTGTCTTGATTACCAGTTGATGAGGAGGAACGCAGGCCACTGTGGGAGGTACCATTCCCTAGGCATGTGGCTCTGGTGTAAATTAAATAAACTAGCTAAGCATGAGTCTGTGAGACAGCAAGCCTTTTTCCTCAGTTTTGACCTGAGTTCTTGCTCTGACTTTTTCAATGATAGACTGCAATCTGAAAACTGAAAATAAACCCTTTAGTTTCCTAAGTTTCTATTGGTCAGCGTGTCTTTCTACCACATCAGAATGAAACTAAAATACAAAGCTTCTCATAGAGAAACCTATAGAAAATATTCAAAGCCACACATACTACACACATGTAAATTCAAAAGTCACATATACAATGTAACACATTATTAAACTTATGCCTGAGTTTACCTAATTCGTGCCTGTCTAGGGCACTCCATGAACTTGGATCATCATAAAAATAACAGAAAATGTGTAGCTTTCCCTTTCATTATTGTGCCCAAGTGTCCAGGGTCAATTATTTTCAAACTGTCAAAATGGGAATAGAATTTAACCAGCGAGACAATTTAGAGTGCACAGTTATAATTTGATTTTAAGCAAACCATCCTTGAAAAAAAATGAGTGCTGTTCAATTCTAAGACGTGTCTCCTTTTTCAATGTGTGAAAGATTCTGCACGCAGCAACATGAGGAGAAGGAGCAATCAATGAGGAGATGCAGTGTATGCACCTTGTTAAACATTTTAAAGCTTTCTTAAGTTACTTACTGCCATTGTTTCAAATGGAAATTGCTAACTTTCTTTTAAAATATAAACCAGGGGTGATGACACACATATTTAATCACTGCACTTCAGCGATAGAGGCAGGGATATCTGAGTTCAAGGCCAGTCTGGTCTGTAGACCAAATTCCATGACAGCAGGAGATTGAAGATACACAGAGAAACCCTGTCATGTATATGTATATATATATATAAATTTATATCAAGCAAATATCTTATTTAAAATTCTCTCCAGATGGCTAGAAAAATGACTAAGCTATTAAGGGCTAAGATCACAAAAATTAATAAAATACTTTCCAGAATTGTGTGCAGTGACAAACAGAAAGATGATGTGCTTTTATGGTTGGGATACAATCACTGCACATGTAATACTAAAGTAGAAACTGTCCGTTAATCCAGGTTGTTTGCACCTATAATCCCCAAACCTGCTTGTATGAGAATGGAAGGCTATGAGCCCAAGGCTAGCTTGGGCTCAATAGTTACTAGCCTGGACATGTAACCAGTTCTAGGCAAGCCTGGTAATACAGCGAAACACGCCCCAAACAGCAAATAAAGAAAAGGAGATAAAAACAAAATTATTAATCAAATGAAATCAAACAATAGTAGTAATTAATGTTTATCTAACAGAATTTCTCATCTCTCCTGAAACAATTGAAAAAATTCCCCATTCAACTTATGTATTTACACTTTTGTATATGTAATGAGATTATTATTTTAATTCATCCTAATTACATACAAGAGTCATTTCTTATCAATTATATATCCTGCTAGAAACAAACTGTAACACCTTGAAGAATAAAACAGAAACTCAAATTCCTTAAAGAGTGAAATATTCTTCAAAACTCTGAAGCTAAAATGTAAACAAAATAACACTATGCATATATACTATTACATGGAATTGTCATTCAGTGCAGAAGAATTTTGTAAGGAGCTGGACCTGATATGTTTGAATAAGTTCATATTCAAACATATACTTTATTCTTCTTCTGACAAAGTCATGCTGTTTAGCAGAAGCTGGTCTAGAATTCACCTGGAATCTGCCTCTGCCTCACGAGTGCTTGAATTATAAATATTTACCACTATGTACAACTGGAGTAAATGTAGTTTTGCAATGAAGATGCAACTTAATTCAGCTATGTTATTACAAGATGCCAATTACTGAAGCAATGTCAAGGATGAGCCATCATCAAATAATCTTTTTTATGTATTTTATTCTTGATATTTGATTGACCATTGTATAACATTATTTGGTTACCTTTAAACTATTCACTCCTGCAGTGAAAATTTTAACACTGAAAAGAAAATTGTGGAAGATGGTAGACAATAGAAAAACATTCCATGCTCCATGGTTGACAAAATAGATATTATGAAAATAAATAAAATACAAAATTCATTTACATAATTAAATTAGAACCTATCAGAATTCTGATGTCATATTTTATAGGTTAAGAAAACCTATTGCAAGAATTTATATGTAACCACAAAAGACCATGAATAGCCAAAGCAATACTTAGGAATAAGAAGAAAGCAAAGGTATTATGATACCCAATCTCAAATTATATTATAGAGCTAAACTGATTAAGGCTGTTTGGTACCAACATAAAAATAGATGGGTGGATTAGAGGCTAGAATGGAGAACATGAAAATAAAATGACAACTCTATAATCACTTTACTTTTTACAAAGAGGCAAAATATTCATTTGAAAAAACAATAGCCTCTTCACCAAATGGTACTGGCAAAACAGGAGTTCTAGCTACAGAAGAATAAAACTAGAATCTTATCTTCCACCTTAAAAAATCAATTTAAAGTGGATCAAAGAACTTAACTTAAAATGCAAAATTCTTAGAATAACATACAAAGAGAACCCTTCATGACCCTGAGGTATGCTAGTACTTTCTAGATTAAAAAACCAGTAACTCAGGAACTAGTCCTGTGTAGTAACAGATGGGGTCATATGAAAACAAACTTCTGTGCATCAAAGGACACAATCAGCAGAGCAAGCAATTCAAAGAATGGAGAAAATCTTCACCAGCAACAATTCAGACAAGGGACTGATATCCAAAATTTTTCGGGAACTGCATGAATTGAATACCAAGGAAATAAATCTGTTAATTAACAAATAAGCAAATGAGCTGAATAAATGGTTACACACACGTTCACACACACAAACACACACACACACAAATGCTCAGTAACAACTTTTAAAATTGTTCAGTGCCCCCCAGCCACCAGGGAAAGCACTGTCAAATGTACTTTGAGATACTACTTTATCACAATCAATATGGTTATCATCACGAAATGTGACAGCAAGAGTTGGGGAGGACATGGAGAGAGAGGAACCCTTATTCAGTGTTAGTGGAAATATAAATTCATACAGCTATTCTGGAAATCGGTATGGCAATTTCTCAATAGCTAAATATTGAACTTATCATATGACCCAGCTATGCTACTCCTGAACATACTCCTAGAGATCTCTATACTCAGAGAGATTATTAAACCCCATGTTTTATCACTGTTTTATTCATTATAGCAAAGAAATGAACCAACCTACTTGTCTATCGACAGCTTGATAGGAAAATTTGGATCCATAAAATAGGATTCTATGCATATTTAAAGAGAAAAGATGAAATTACAAAATCTGCAGCAAAAAGGATAGACGTAGATAATATACAATATTAAGCAAAGTCATTTAATCTCAGAAAGGAAAAAGCCTGTTATTCTTTATATGTGGGCATTGACACACATGAATGCATGCGCTCACACGTGTGTGTATGTGTGTTTGTTTGTACATATAAAATGTACAAGTGGGTACAGATAACATTCAAAAAGAAGAACAAGAAAGGGTAGCTTGGGTGATAGGAAAGACTGAATGCGGGTAATTAACTCTTGAGTCATGAAAGAGGTTGTTAAGCTAATTGATTTTATAAGTTTTAAATGACATAATTTCTAGGGCTTTTTGGTGGAAATTTTTGTAAAATTTTATTTTACCCTGAAAGTGTGCACATCAATCCAATGTGAATCTCCGCAACTTCAGAACGTCTCTTATAATCATAGAGAAACTCACTGACATGGATACACGTTGGATCTGATTAATTTCAGTGCATGGTTGGTTTTATTTCCAAGTTATTTATGATTAAGTTTTAATTATTAAAATAAAAATAAAATCTTTACTCCCTAAGTATGTAAAGTTGAGAGAAATACTTCATGTTCTGGATATTGTGAGAAACAAAGTTTGTGTGATAATATCATATAATGAGCTCATTTTTTTCTATATTTATGCTTTTATTTTAGAAAAGTATTTTTGTATCTTCCAACCTTAGCAATGCAGTTTAGAGGATTTGGAGGATGCAGAAATGTGCTTTATTTTAAATATTTGAAAAGGCAAGTTAGATAATCAGTTTTATTTAAAATCATTAATTTTCATAGTATTAATAAAGGACATATTAAGCTACTTTGATTACATTTTCTGAACTTGCATATTGAAATTATTTCTAATTACAAAGTGACAGTCACATTTTTCTCAAGTGTCTAGGTTGATTAAGCATTCTTTTTACCTAAAATTTTTTAGCTAAATAATAGAATGCAGTTTTAAATCTACCTGTTCTACCTTCATGACTATTTCATGACTAATACATAAACATGTTTAATGAAATAANAAATAAATTGTTATTAAAAATCACCATGGATACAAAGCTATCTATGCTATATTTTTTTCTGGGAATTTTTGAACACCTAGAGGATGTCCTCAGTATGCGTATGATTTATGACATAAAAAGAACAAGAGACTGTACAGATTTAACTCAAAGACTTTCCTACTGAAAGTGGAAAATACAGAAGGAAATCTAACAGGTGTTTAATGCTCTAAGCAAATGCAGCCAATGGGACAAATTTTCAATTTGCAGAGAATGGAAAGAGAGGAAAAGACTGCATCAACCAAGACATATATAATAAGCTACCTCAATAGAAGACGAACTGGATGATGAGGCCCACATGAATTTCTTAGTTTGAACCCAGAGTCATGAATACTAGATGAACTCTATACTTACGTGGGCATCTGCCAGACCTTTCATGCATGGCAAACATATAGTGGACAACCCATCAATCTCCCTGACCTCTCCAGCCTCTACTGGATGATTGCCAAGGACACCTACTAAACTGGATCACAATCTGATCATGGCAATTACTAGATCAAGGGCTATTGATGAAATACTCAAACATGTTCACTGTTGCTCTATTAATTATAGTCAGAAATTAGAATCAACTTAAATGACCCTCAACAGAGAAATGGATAGAGAAAGTGTGAGACATTTTTTACACAGTGGCATATTGCTCAGGCATTGTTTAAAAGTAAAATCTGCAAGGAAATGAATAGAATTAAAAAATTATGCTAAGTGTGGTAACCCAAACCCAGAAAAATAATGTGATATGTGTTCACTTATATGTGGCTATTAGGGGCTAAGTCAATAATATCAGACTACACTCATAGAACTAGAGAGGTTATGCATACAGTAAGAGATGGAGGCACTGATGGATATCTCTCAGAATGGGAAATAAAATACATAGTTATAGATAGACAAAAGAAGGGACTGGAATGGGAGGATCTAGTAGGACTGAGAGGGAAAAGGGGGAGATCAGGGGATAAAGAGGGAAACAATTAAAATCGAGGATCTTTGAAGAGAGGTATAGAAGGCTAAGACAGTAGAAACTTCCTAAATAAATACAAATATAAACATGATCCAAATGAAATGGCCAAATAGCTGAAGACAGAACCCCAACTGGGCATTTCTTGTCACTAAATGAAGCTTCCAGTAGCTGGAATGGGTTATAGCTAATTGAAGTTGTCGGACAAAGTGTCCTGTGGGAACCTTCGCACAACCCAGGTTGCTGCTATAGGTTGATCTCCACAAACTGAGGGCAGGGCCTCATTGCTGAAGAGACTACCTAAACAACTCATTGAACACAGAGAAGTTTAGCTAGTATGTACATATGTAGCTATCATCCCTACATTGTTTGGTATGGGAAGGAATTCTGCACTCTACTAAAGGAATAAGAAACACCCACCCAGCTACAAAGCTGAGGATCTAAAGTGGTATCCCATGGGGAAGAAGATAGGCTAGTGCAAAGGTGGCACAAAGCATGTGGGAAGACTCAACCAATACCTGGTTTCACTTAAGGACCACTACAGGAGATAAAACCCATCCCGGATACTGAAATGAAGACCAGATAGCTCAGATACCTAGAATAAACCAAATATTCCTGTTCTACTAAAGGAACATGGAAATAAAATGACTCCTGATGACATTTTGCCGTACTCATTGATCAGTGCCTTTCTCAGATATCATCAGAGAAGCTTCTGCCTGCAGCAGATGGGAACAAATGCAGAGACCACAGCCGGAAATTATACAGAGAATGAGAGACCATGTAACCCTCAGCCCTACGTGGTATATCTGCATACAATCTCTCTTATCAGAGATCAGGGAACCCCTTGGAAGAAGAGGTAGAAAGAATGTAAGGGGTCTGAAAGAAAGGAGGACACCCAATGAAACAAGGCCCTCTAAATCAGCATGGTCAATGTTCTTGTGAACTTGCAGAGGCAGGCAGCGTGCACAGGGCTTCCGCAGGTCTGCAGCAAATGAGGTCCTAAGCTAAAAGGAGGAGACACATGCCCCCATCCCTAACCCAGAAACCATCTACAATTGATGATCATTTGCAAATAAAAATTTAGTTTTCTCCAAGAAGTCTCACTAAAGAAACAAACAATACTTTAAGAAAAATAGATTCTTCTCTCATTCAACACATCCTGACCGCAGTTTACCCTCCCTCCATTCCTCCCAGCTCACCCCCTCCTCCCCTCTTCTGGAGATCCACTCCCCCATTTCCCTTCAGGAAAGAAAAGATCTTTAGGAGACAACAATCAAACAAGCAATCACAAGATACAATAAGAGAAGGTAAAAGCCCTCATATCAAGGCTAGGCAATGTAACCCTATAGGAAGAAAAAAAAGAGTCCAAAGGTCAGGCAAAGAGTCAGAGACAAAGCTGCTTCCACCGTGAGAAGTTCTTCAAGAACACCAAGCTAACAGCCATAACTTAAATGCAGAGAACCTCATAGACCCATGTGTTCTAGCTACTTCAATTTCTGTGAGGCCATATGACTGGATTCTCCTACTGTCCTCCATCCCTCTGACTCCTGTAGTCCCCTCCCAACTTCCACACGGTTCCAGGATATCAAGGGAAAGTACATAATGGAGACCTTTAATTTAGACTCTCTCTTTGCATAATTTCTGGCTGTGGGTATCTACCCTAACTCCCATCTGCTGCAGAGGGAAGCTTCTGTTATGGGAAGCTTCTGTTATGGGTAGGCTGCATATTCAGCTGTAGATGGCGTAAAGAAAGCGAACACAATGACATCTTTGCATGTTCCCTGTCTCATCATACCATGTTAGGGTCTTTTTTTCTCTTAATTTACCATTAGCTTCCATTTGGGGGGGCTTCCTGAGTTTGTGAATGAACGGATCACTGTGTCTATATCTGTTTCTTTTTCTTCAGTTCTTTTCCTTCTATTTGCTTGTTTTATCCTATTCTGATTTGTTTGTTTTTGTTTTAAATTATTTTATTTTACTTTATTTTATTATCATTCCTTAAAATCTGTTTCCTAAGAGACAGAAAGAGGTGGATCTGCATGGGAGTGAGCTGGGGAGGCACTGGGAGGGTAAACAATAATCAGAATAAATTGTAGAAAATAATCTATCATTGGTAAATACAAAAAAGAAATAAATGCCAATGAGTAAGGAGGCTGTGGCAAAGTAAAAATGCTTACATAGCTCAAAAGAGAGGACACCAGACTTGATGCATGAGATGTGAATGGGAACTAGAAAAAAAGTCTTGGGGTCTCAACATGCACAACTAAATTTTCTAGTCATACTTTATGTTTTGTACTTTTTAGTCACATTCTGTACCCTGGTCCATTAATTTATGATTATTCTTAATTACTGCTAAGTTTCAAACAGCACATATTCTCAGGAAAACACACAACAAAATTGGGCATTCTTAATAAAGCAATAGGTTTATACAGAAGACTGAAATTGTATCAGTTTCAATTAAATATACATACACAAACAATAGAAAAGTTAATTAAACCTGAGGAAATAATTGTAGGTATAAAAAAACTGTTAAGAAAAGCTTAATTCCCAGATTCTCATAGTCAAAAAGAGTCTATATAATGAAAGGAATAATTATTTCTACTACCTTACCTAGTGCAATGCAATGCTGGAGGAGAATGTGTCAAACTGTCCATTCGTAATAGCAAATTATGGATTTGAAGGATAAATCAGTGTTCAATTAAATTGATTTTTGTAAGAGATAAAGAAAATTTGAATTTATTAGTGTTACTGGATGTTAGAAAATTCTTCCAGTATTTTATTAACAAAAAGTGGTTAATGACAAAAGCTAACTATACTGTTTTTGTTACTTCTTACAGAAAAAAATAAATTCTAAAATAATTAGCATTTCTATCGATTTAACATATCTTTGCCTCATAGGCATGTAGGTGAACTCACGTGTTATTCTTAATAGGGAATAGCATGCTTTAATCTATATAATAATTATTCAAACAAGAAATATTCCCATGTGTAATTTTTAGACACCAGTAAAGTTCTTAGAAAAGACAACTACTCTTCCAGGCACCCATGTAAAAAGACATAGTTGCTCATGCATTTGCTTATGTGGGACAGAGGAGACTATCAGGAGCTAGTTGCCTGTTGCCTGAGCCTCGGGTTCAGTGCTAGACTGAGTCTCAGGAAATGGTTTGGAGAATGATAAAGCAGAACCCAATGTCCTCTTCTGGCCTCTGTAGGCATGTACTTCCATGCATCCACCAGAGACAGACAGACCCCAGGAAGAAACTGACTAAAGCATCTGCATCAAGAAAAACCTTCATTCTGGCCTGGTAGTGCATATCTGTAGTTCCAAAACACAGTGGGCTGAGGCAGGAGGATCACTGTAAGTGTGAGGTCAGATTGTTTTGCACAGTGAAATCCTGTATACAAAAAGCATATATATCATGGAAACAGGGGCAGAAGAGCAGAAATGTTTTGTCTGTGATCACTTGAAATCATAATGTATGACAGCCTTGTACCCTGTACAAGTGATACCACACCACTTCTTAAAGGCTGCACTATTTAAATTGTCTTTTAAATATCAAAGCCCTCAGAAATGAGAAGGCATGCCTTCACAGTATAACATTTGAATTTAGTAGGCACTTGGGATCTGAGAGTTTTAGACCCAAGACGATGCATTTATCTTATGTTCTGCCACACCACTATGAGGGAGTGCATATAAATATTCTCATTTTAACATGAAAATGTGGGTCTGTGAGATATGCAGTAGCTTCTAGAGATGTTACATGACTTACACACAATCACAAAGACAGTAGCAAAAATCAATATTCATAGCAAAGCATTCTGGTATCAGAGAGTATTGAGGTGGCTGAGAGTCACTTTCTCTTCATTGATAGAAATTTCCAGGAACCACCTATTGTGCTTGCATTTATGACACACACAATGGTACATATTATTAGCTGTAAGAAGGCTTGGAAATTAAAATTTTCTCTTCTGGAAAGTAATGTGTCTGGCTAAGTTTACAATGCTAAAAAAGAAGACAAGTCAAACTGAGACAGCTTATAGCCCATGCATTCATAACTACATTGATCGTTCATTGTATCCATGGATATTTTCTGTGTTATGGAACAGCATCATTGGAGAGCTCTTGAGATGTTTGTCCCCATATCCTAATCTCTGCTTGTTACTTGATTCACATGCATATAGCTTCCCTATTAAAATAGCTTTAAGATAAAGAAAAATAAATTTAAAATGATTAGAAAAATGTACCTTCAGGCTGTTCTGTAAAGATACCTCTGTGGAAATGCTTGATCTCTACTTTAAAAATAAGCATAAAAGCCCTGAAGTTCTGAGGTGTTGGAAAAATTAACAATTAAAATACTGTGTACAAGCCTCATCACTACTTTCTCCATGCAATCCTATCATGTTTTGTGATTATCAAAACATGCATGATGTCCCAGTTAGTTGTTGTTGGTGTGAAGTCAACACTGCTTAGTGGTAAACTCATACTTCAGCACAGTGGCTGTTCATGGCTGCCATGTGAATACCCTTGAGCATCTTACAGAATGTGACTTATATAAAGTGCTCTCAGTCGGGCGGTGGTGGTGCATGCCTTTAATCCCAACAGGAGGCAGGGGCAGGCAGATCTCTGTGAGTTCGAGGCCAGCCTGGTCTACAGAGTGAGTTCAAGTACAGCCAGGGCTGTTTTGCTGTTTCACAGAGAAAACCTGTCTCAAAAAACAAACAATAAATAATGATAATGATAATAATAATAATAAACTGCTTTCTCTATTCATTTTCTCTCCCTCCCTCCCTCCCTCTCCCTTCTTCCCCCTCCATTTGTCCATCTTTCTTTTTTCTTATTTCCCCATTTTTCCTCCTTTCTCTTCTTTCCTTACATTCTTTAATTTGGTAGACAACTAAAATATAATAGTGAAAAAATGTAACCTCTTTTTCAATGTATATCAAATCCAATCCCTTTTTTTCCTCATAGCATTTCATATGGTGTATTTTTACTAATGTTGAATGATAGAAGTACTAATCGGCATCTTCGCCTATATCTAATGAAATTGAAACTCAATCAATATTATGTCCATTGTGCTTAAAACTTAGTAGTCTAAATACTGTGTCTATGAAATTATCTATGAAATTTGAATATTTTACAGTGAGAACCTTAAAGTATCTGGAATTCTTATGTTGCCTTTAGCCCATGAAGTAACTCCCCAGGATCAGAGGCTAATGAGGGATGGCCAGTATCAGTGTGAAAAGGATAAACCCTGGAGAAGGACCAGATGCATCTTTATAAGTCAAGCAGGAAATAATGAGTCAATACAAAATTATGATTCCATGGTTTTGAGCCTTTAAAGGTGAGTAGTTGAATTTGACAGATGATGATGGTGTTGGCATATTTGAGCATGTCCTTGCCAATGTTACATCTCTACCATTCTTCCTCTTCCTCGCTTCCCTCTTCCTCCTCATTCTTCCATTCTCTCTCTTTCTCCCTCTCTCCTCTATCTGATGATCGAACCTACCTCAGGCATGTGAACAAATATTTTACTATCCATTTTCTTCTACAAAGTCTTTAAGTAAATGCACCACCATAAGATTCTTATTTCCGTTGAATACATTTTAATGTTGCTATTACCTACCCTGAGTAAAAATCTATCTTAGACAATATGATAAAGAGCGATAAGTGTCTATTTAGCCATGTCATGAGATAAGTCTATCTTGGACAATACAATGAAGAGAAATAAGTGTCTATATAGCTATGTCATGAGATTAGTTTGCAGCTCTTTGAGAATACTCTATTACTGCTTTATGTGGATTTTTTGCAGAAAAGTTGGTGTTTCACCGTATTTTTAAAGTCTTTTGGTCCTTGACTTTTGTTCCAGGGTAAATTATCTAGTCTTTTTCTAATTACTGAGATTACTTAGGATTTTCTTTTCCTTGTTTTCCCCAGCCTCCATTTTATTATTTTAAATATTTCAATTTAATAACACTCAGTGGGTAAGGTGTTTGCCACCAAGCCCAAAGTCCTGAAATCCTGAGTTCCATTCTCTATCTTTTATGGAGGAAAGAGAGAACAAAAAATCAAAGGCTGTCATCTGCCTTCTGCATGCCATGCCTTTGAACACATGTGCTTGCAAGTGAACACAAACATTACATTAAATAAACATTAATAAAAATAAATATTAATGTCCAGAATAGATACAATTGACTAATCTTTTTTTGGCATTTTAGTCTTTGCTACTCATAACTGTCTTCTGATACCCAAAGCATTATTTTAAATTCCACCTTAAGAGGAATTTAAAGTGCCCTCTACATCCTGAGTACATAAAATGTGTACTTGGTCCAATGTGAGTATTTCCACACATTTAATCTTTAAAACTATTCTTCTGCTCAATACCTTCAACCTTTCATTACATTTCTTTAAACCCTTAGATTAAGCTAGCTGTATAGAAAATTATTGCTTCATGGTGTAGTTTCAAAGAAAAAAAACATGAGAAATGTGTGTGTAATAAAACCATTAAGGAACTGCAAGTGAAACAGAAAGGCACCAATACCCATGATGTAAACAGCCCAAATCCAAACAACTGGGGACCCAAATGCTCCCTGGCAATGATTGTCAGATCATTACCTGGCAATGTCACTGCACGTTTTTGACCTGAAATTACTCAAAAAGCATCTATCAACTTTTTAAAACTTATTGAAAATTGCTTTACTAAATTTAATTTTATATTTATTCGACCTTATAGTGGATTATTTTGCACAAAAAATATATCTAAGTTATAACCACCAGTAAGAGTACAATGGATGTTTTGTTTTTTTTTAATGGGAACTGGGTGGACCCAAGACAGGGTTTTTGTGGAGAACAGCCCTGGCCATCCTGGAACTAACCTTGTGGACCAGACTGACCTCAAACTCACAGAGATCCACCTGCCTCTACCTCTCTGGTTCTGGAATTAAAGTCATGAACCACCACCACACTTGTCTAAAACCCAGATTCTTAATAGCACCTGGCATCAGTTTAGTTAAGCAACAACCTTTGGCCAAAGTACTGAATATTCAAGACACCCCTCTCCCATGCTGTCATATGGTCTCTGGAGCTCATGGTGACACGGAGTGTTTCATTATGTCATTGAAGTCAAGGAAACACAAGTAATGCTGTGGCGCTCTCATCACAGATGTGTTTTCAAGTCAAATGCACCAATTCAGGGGCTTGAAATTGGCTATTTTATCATGAACTTTGGTAGAAACCGTGGCACAGTGCTTTCCTTTTCTGTGCTAACTACTCTGCCAGCATATCATTGTTTAGTGGTAATTCAAACATATCTGTATAAAATGCTTTATCGCATGAAAGAGGTTAGAAAAATTTCAACAGAAAATATGAGGAAGCTTTAAAGTCAGTTTTGTCTAGAAATATTAAAAATCATTATTTATATCATGTGATTCTCACAAGTTTTTAAAACTATATAGTAACTTGTTTCTGGCATTTCTAAATTAGATTCTTAAAACAGAAATGAATCTAAGGAGTCATAAAAAGCCTCTGGGCAAGGAGCTAGGGATTAGGAGAGACATCCCACAGTGATTAATTGGAATAATGGAAGGAACTGAAGGACAGTCTGTACAAAGCTGCCGGAGGCACTCAAATAAGTCTGCCTTAAGATAATTGTCAAATGTAATGATGAAAGAAAGGAAAATGTGGAGAATACTAATTTTTCTTGCATATTCCAATTTCTCTGTTTTTAGAAATTATTAATCTACATAACTTTAATTTACATTAAAAATTAGGAAATACTACTGTGGTTAGGGAAAAAATGGAGAAATGAGTAAACCAACTGCTGGTTCCAAATAGCAATTCCCTTTCTAATGTCATAAAATCAAGTATTTTCCTCTGTTCCACATCCTCTTTAACACTTGGCTTTGTCAAATCCTCCAGAATTCTTCCTAATGATCTACCCATTATCTACATATCTATGTATGTGTACATGTATGTATCTATGTATCTTCTTTCTTTCTCTATCACTAATCTATCTCTCATCTATATAAAACATCTATCAACTATCATGTACATATATATAAATAATCTCTCACTTATCTATTCTATACCTGTCATCTATCTACTATAATCAATTTATTCAATCTATCATCTATCATCTATCTATCTATCTATCATCTATCTATCTATCTTCTATCTAATCAATATTTCACAATAACTTAGCATAGATTTTTTTCCCTCTGCTGTTCTTAGGCAATAATAATGAACACATTTCTTATGCCTGTTCATATTGTATAGTCTCTTTATATGTTTTCAATTAACTTTCCCAACTTCTCGACACACTTTTATGACTAATACTGAAAGTTTTATGAAGCTTTAGCTATCAGGTTGGTTTGTGCACTTCCATTTTTTTCTGTTAATTCTATTAATGCTATTGTTAAATGGATTCAATTTATAAATTGCTTCTATTATGATAATGTTTTTTGTAGACTGTAAAATATTCTAAAATTATGAAGCATTTATTTCAAAATATCTTATATTTATTACTATAATTTTATATTTATAACAGTTTCATATGCAGCTGACATAGAATTAATTGCTCATAACACCTGGTAAAGTCAAAGGTTTTTTCACATATTTATTTTACATCAAATATTGTGTCCCCAAGAGTTTACAATCTGAACTTTATTATCAACTTATTTTTATATATTCCATTTTATTGACTTAGATTCCAATTTGATGTTAACAGCATATTTAAATAATGCTGATAACCCATAAAATTCAATAACTTCTCAAATTTCCTTTTGTTTTAATAGCATGGTCTATAAAAAGCAATTGATAAAGACAGTCATTTCAGTATCAAAACTTTTAATATATAAGCATGATTTTTCCACCAAAATTACAGTATCTCATTCTCAAAAATTACAATTAAATATTTATATAATTGTGTATATTTGCTGTTTTTGATTTTTGAATTTCACACCAAAAATTTTAAATTCTAATTGCTAATAATACTCAGAAATATTATTTGTGTAAATTAGCTTTGGGCTAAAAAAGATTTTAAAGACATTGACTTAACATTTTTTAACCTGTTTTATATGTAAAATTATGTAAGGTACTGACTTATTTTTTATTTTTATTTTTTTTATTAAAAATTTCCACCTTCTCCCCTCCTCCCATTTCCCTCCCCATCCCCCTTTCTAGTTCAAAGAGAAGTCAGGGTTCCCTGCCCTGTGGGAAGTCCAAGG
>LOJH01025169.1:0-11426 GCA_001685095.1 Ellobius talpinus
TAAAACATTTTAAATGTCATATTCTGTAGGTCTTTGAAAGGTTTGAAGATTATCTATCTAACTGAAATGTATCTCTATATATCTAGAAAACATAACTGATATGACTACAAACTTGACTATTATAGATGTCTATTAAGCTGTATTCTTAATTATACATTACATTATAAAATGAGCTGCAGAAGCACAATACTTTAATCAACAGCAGAAATATACATATAACACAATTGACCTAAAATTTGTATCAATAGGCCAAGATCCATACCAGTGCAAAGTATTCATATCTATAGCATATCCCCCTTTAAATGTAAACAAATATTTATAAACAATCATTTAGGCATTGCTGTCTAGACTATTTTCTGCTAATTGGGGACAGTGTTAATCAGGTCTGTCATGGGGTATCCTGTGTGGAGGTCCATCTCAGCCAGCAGTCCTAAAGCCATCATGGATGTTGGACCATCTGAGCCATTGTTTTGGGTGGCCTTGTTTGATAAAATCACATTATTTTGGAAGGAATCCACAGGTTTTCATCCTGTGTAAAAACAAAAATGGAACCTCCTTTCCAAAGCAACATATCTTTACACCCAAAGGATGTCAAGTTATACTGCAAGGACATTTGTTCAACTATGTTCATAACAACATTATTCGTAATAGCCATACCTGTAAACAACCTAGATTCCCCTCAACTAAAGAATAGATAAAGAAAATGTGATAAATTTACACAATGGAATACTACTCTATCGTAACAAAATGACATCTTGAAATTTACATGCAAATGGATGGACCTAGTGAGTTAACACAGACCCAGAAATATGAGCATGGTATGTCCTCAATCATAAGTGGATACTAGTCTTAAAGCAAGGGATAAAGAGCCAATAGTCCAGAATCTCAGAGAAGCCAAGTTACAAGGAGAATCCTAAGAGTAACAAATAGATACCCCTAAAAAGGAGAGATATATAAGATATCCATTCTATTTCTTATCCCTTTATGTCTGTACTAATCAACAAGACATTAGTCACCATTACTTACTGAAGAAAACTTTTTTAGATCAATTCACTACAGGAATCCACATAAAGATGTACAAAAGACAGGCTATCACATAAAGAATGAAATGTCCGTTGCTCTTACAAATTCAGAGTTTGAAGAATGAATCAGCTATAATAATGAAGCAATTCTGTACTAGGGAGAAATTACTTAGTGAAAAACATACCTTCTAGCTTTCCAACGATATTGATCTGCATCTTGAGATAAAATAAAATAGATCAAAACACAGGGTGACCTTTCCCAGAACACACATTTCTAGAAGGCTTCCCATTCCTGATTCCTTTCCAATAGGTTAGTTTCTCCTTGCAGCTACTAAATTACAGCATGCCCTTGATTTGACACCAATTTCCAAATGATAATGAATCAGCTTGAAAATTTTATACTTAATTTGAGGAAACATGAAAGTGTCAGATGCTGAACAATTCCTGAAACACAGTATACCTGTCTTATTTGGACTATTGAATATAGTAATTAAACAGTATTACCCCATATTAGACAAAGTATCCAACTTTCATCATTAAAAAGTTCAACTCAAGGAGCTGAAATGTTGCATTAGAAATTGCATTTATTAAAAAAGGTATCTATATAAATATGGGACAATGTAAACTAATATCAAAAATCTTCAGGAAATGAAACAAATCTATTCCAAAAGAAAGTCTCAGCAGTCTTTTAAAATTTATAGTCAAGTCTCTACACAGCTTCTTTAACTGCATATTGAAGAGCAGACTCTGGAAACGTAGAAAAGATGTTTTCATCTTTTCCCACCTGATGCAGTTTCAAACTCCCACTAAACCACCCCTTTCCTATTTCATTCTACTCCCTGCATCTTCTCTTAAATACCAGCACTAAATCATTTGCACATTAGTGACCTCAAAGGGTGAGGGATAAAATAGTATTGTTTTCACATAATATCTTAAGATATGGCTACCTCTGTGTAAGAAGAAATGAAACAGGTTAAAACATACCTGAGAATATAGAGAGTGGGACTGGAATATTTTAAAGGCAAAGAATGTTTTCCCACTTCCTGCTAGTTGAAATATCTTTCTAAAGTAACATTTTTAGTACATCTGTCCTTTTATTAGGCACAGTTTAAGGAATGAAACTGTCAACTGAAAATTATTCAGGTGTTGAAGTAACCAGATGATTTTGTGCTTATATTACCTTTCCCTATTCACTTTCAGTCTTTCCCTTACCCTGGCAGACTTTTCCTTCCCTGTCTCAATGTGACAATTATACACATAAAGGAAGAACATACAATTTCCTTAGATAATTGGGAAAAAAACTGAAAGTCTTTCTTCTCATAACCCTCAATCACTTCAAACTGAAGTTATCTTTTCAGGATTTGTTTTGTTCTCAAAATACTAGAAAAGGTAAGCCAAAAATTTAGTCCTTTGCCATAATGTCTTTGGCTTCCGTATTATTAGCTATAATACGATAAAATGTCTGTCAACTGCTCCACTTTTTATGTGTCTCTGTACTTTAGTCTGAAACTCTGTTTCCTGCAACACCACAGTTTAGTGTTTGAACAGCAAAAAATTCATGATTCCAAGCCCCTGGACTGTGACGGATTTAAAATATTCATTGCTTAAGATGCCAAAATGTTTTGCAGAGTAAAGTTATATAATACCTTTTGCTGGAGCTCTTTGGTAGTAGAATAGACATCAGTGCTCCTGTGTTAACTAGCTTCCACCCAACTGTGCAGAGAGTAAGAAGGACAATAACTGATCTCCAGGGATACTTTCAAGCTCTCTTGAGTTATGAGCTTGGTGAAGAGGTCTTCTCAGTGGTATTCAGATATATCATTTGATGGACCCACTTACATTTAGAATTTTATACAAATTTTATCTTGTTGCAGTATGTTTATGGGGTATATTTTAACTATAACATAATTTTAATTTAGTTACTTAATACAATTTTGAAGTTGTTTTTCCATCAGTGCAGCAACTGCATCTGAATCTACTGCTATTTCATCCAACAATGTGACTCCACAGTTCCCAGCCTGTTTCTCGGTCAGATCAAGTGCAACTTTTATATCCCACTGGATCAATAGCCTGTTGCTGCCAACAAATGTACTTCTAACTAACTCTCTATCATTTTATTTATAAATAAGACTTAGGAGTCAGAGCATGGGGTGAAAACCTGTTAGCTTTGAGAGACTGAGGAGCACATAGCTCACTTTTCCCCTTCACCAGCTTCTCTGAAAGAGCTTGTCCTTCCACACTGCAATCAAAATGACTGCCATGTTAAAGTCCCTCCCTGTTACTTCTTACAAGTCTCTCTATCTGTCTTTCCGATGCTCTTTTTACCTTCTATGATTATTTTCTGTCAACTACTTCCTGGCTCTGCCTCCTAACCCATGGTACATTCTATTTAACTATCCTAAACAAAACTCGGGGTCACAGTATGATTGGATCTCCTGCAACACTGTCAAGCTCTCTTAGTTGTGAGCTTGGAGAAGAGCTTTTCCATCATTTGATGGACTCACTTGAATTTAAAATTCTACAATTTTTTTCTTGTGTGGTATTTGTGAAGTGTATTCTAACTGTAACATATTATTTTAATTTATTAACTTAATAAAATTTTCAGGTAATATTCATTAAAGACAATAATTGTCTCCTAGGAAGAAAATCCCACAAAGGTAGTCTCATCAAATCTGTTGGAGAAGAGTCACTAACACTTAGGAACCTGAAGCAAATTAAAAGCCAATCTCGGCTGTATAGACACTCCACCCCAATCTGAAACACGGTGTTAGACCCAATTCAAGAAGGAAAGAGTGAGAGAAAGGAAGAGTAAGAACAAGTGGTTGGAGTGTGGTTGGTATATACCATCAAAGTTCTCACTAAGGTTAGTGCTAGTGTCCTCACAAAAAGAATCTGAGAAAGATTGAAAAGGTAGAATGCACACATGCACACACACACACACACACACACACACCAACACACAAAGACAGTGGTGAAGAGAAAATGAATAAATGATACAGTCGGGATGAAAGTAAAGCTTACTACTGACATTGACACAGCATAATGTAAGACAATGTTTCCTAATGGATTATAAAAATTTCTTGTTATCAGATGCAGAGATCCACAACCTAGCAACAGGCTGAGCTCTGGGAATCCAGTAATCGAGAGAGAGAGAGAGAGAGAGAGAGAGAGAGAGAGAGAGAGAGAGGAATATAAGAGCAAGGGAGGTCAAGATCATCATGGAGAAATCTACAGAGATAGCTAACCAAGCTCGTGGAAACTCATGAACTTTAGACCGACAGCTGAAGAGTCTCCATGGGACCAAACTAGGGCCTCCATATGGGGGGAGATTTGAACTGCCTAAGGGGCCCTGGCAGTAGAACCAGGATCTATCCCTAGTGTATGAGTTAGCTTGTTGGAGCCCATTCCCTACGGTGAAATGCTAAACTCAGCCTTAATGCAGGAGGAAGAGGCTTGGTCTGGTCCCCACTTATGTGCCAGACTTTGTTGACTCCCCATGGGACCCCTTGCCCATTGGGAAGAGTGGATGGGTGATGGGTTGGTGTGAGGTGAGGGGACAGGAGGAGGGGTGGGAGGGAAAACAGTGGTTGGAATGTAAAATAAATAAATAAATAAATAAAATTTGCCTATTATGATATTCAAGCACTTGCTCTATCTTCTACTTCATTCTCAAGTGGGAAACTACTCTTCTGTTACAAATGAGAGGGGAAAATATTTTTTCCTGCATTCACACGCAACACAAAACATCACTTTTTTGATACTGTAATCAAGTTTAATATTCTCCACAGAAACCATTTGGATGTATTGGCTTTGCACTATTCTAATTCTGTTCACATTGGGATGTTAGTTTATGCTGGCTTCATGCACAATTCTACAAAGTGTCCTCTCTTCTGATGCCAGTTATAAGCCCAGGCTGTTGTTCGTGCTCTCATGCACCTGTTTGTAAATCAAAGGGTCTCTGTGTGTTCAAACACATGCTAGCATGGAATATAGAACTCATTCTGTATGTCGAAGGGAAGACTACTATTTAATCAGCAGTTGTAGAAGGAAGGAACTGGAAATAACTGATAGAAAGAAAGGAGGGACCATGAATATATCTTATCACTCCCATCCTGGTACTTCTATATGGTTACAAAAATGCAAGCTCTCTGACACACATCATGTAGGATTCCTAGAAAGGCTCCCTTATATAGGCAAGGCTGACTAAATCTATGCCAGTTGTCTTTAATTAGCTTTCAGTCCCCTCATTATATTTCTCTCAAGCATTTGGTGCCTCCAGGTAACCAAGCAGTACACCCTATGGATACCCAACTGGTTTCAAACAGTCAATTCACTAAAACAAATAATAATAGTTTTGCTGGAAGTGTTTTGTTATAAATAATGATAGCCTTCTCCTCTTCCTCACACTCTATTGCAGATCAGGCCTAACTTGTCTTTTCCTGCTTTATTCTTTCCAAAAAGCTTGTAATTTCATCTGATCCTATACATTTTATAATTTAACATGAGTACAATGTGTGTCATTAAAAATAAGTTTTTGTATACTTTTTCATAGCAAAATACCATACAACTGAAGGCCAGTTAATATATTCTGGTTGTTTTATAAATGAATAAGTAAGAATTGTCTTTGGGTTTCTTCTGCTCAGCTTTTTTTATTTTGTTATGTTATTATTGGTATGTAGGAGTATAAAATTTTCTAAGTAGAAAACAAAATCCTTTGTTGACCATGGTTTATAATTATTTTCATTAACTTTTACCTTATCTTTTCAATATCGCCATAGGATACATAGATCCACTGAAATTCTGAATTAATGTATTCTAATTTATCTTTTTCATAGTATCACTTTTTATGCTAAGTAATAAAACAATGCCTTATGTATTTGTAAAGTTGTTGTCAAGACCTCTTTTTCATTAATTTTATGCATATCTATATTCCTAAATGTATAAATACAACCAACTCAGTCTGATAACATTACTTTTATTTATGTTTTTGGGCTGGCCATTTGGCATTGGATGACCAATTGCTGTGCTCTTCTCTGAGGAAGGCTGTTCATCAGGCTCTCAGCATTCCTTAGTTGCCTGTAACTATTTGTGTAGAGTTGGAGTCTCTTGGCTTTCCCTGTCATTTTAGCATGTTGGTTGCTGTTATCCATCCTCAAGTAAACGTCTCTTTTCAACAGTGGGGAATATATAGAAAGCCACATACCACATAATACATAGCTTTGAAACCAATCAAAATGATGCATACAAAATACAACTCCCACACCAAAAAACAAGGGATATTTGAAACAGAAAGTAGGTAAAGAGTGAAATAGCCAATGAACCAACTTTTATTTGAGGGTTTGTGCCTAGTCCTGTTGTATCTTTTATGGCATATTCTGTTGATATCCCTGGAAAATCTGCTCTTTTCTGAAGGGAAATGGATGAACAATGGGTTTGGAAAAGACGGAAGGTAAGGGGAATAGGGAGGAGTAGAGTGATAGGAGCCTGCCATCAGGACTTATTAGAAGAATAAATAAAAAGAGAAAGATGTTAATTGTAACCTCTTCCAAGACAAAAAGCACATCAATGCATACTTTCTTCCACAACAACTAGAAAATTGCAATGTTCAAATACATGCATGTATACACATGAATATAGGCACACATGTTTATAAATATATAAACAATAGAAAATAAATAAGTATTTTGTTTTGGGTTTATCTTAATTGTATCTATTTTTGTAAAAATGTAAAAGTACTGCAAGAATGGATGCATCATCCTCTACAAATAAAACTAATGTATTCATCTAAGAAAAGTTTCACCCACACAATTGCTCAAATGTGAATTGAATGAGGCTGAGAACAATGAACATACTTCGTTTTGGTTAGTTTTGAATGTAGATATAATTAGGATTTAATAGTTTTCACATGATGATTCGTGTCCCCGTGCATCATTTATTGACAATGCCATTTTCATTCTAGAATCATGAATGTCCATAATTTCTCACTGAGGGTTTTTAATGTATTTGTGTCACAATATTTTCACCATGGAATAATTTCCAATGGCCAAGGTGAACTATTTCACCATTAGTGTTTTACAGTTTAAACAATACTTTAAAATAATGATTGAAAACTGTCAGAAAAAGATTTAGTGACTTGCTTTCCATATTTAAAGACATATTTATACCTTTAATAAATTTTATTGACTGCAAAAATATTATTATAAACTTGACTCAAGGAAAAGATTTTTTGATGAATATAAAGTATTTCAGTTACAATTATATAGAGTCAGCGATTCAACTTTAAAAATATTAACAATATTGTCTCATGAAACAACCATTTGTCATAATGAGTATATAAATATGAATAAGCATGTATAATTATTTAAATAGTTTGGAATTATTTATCAATAAAGCCTTAAATTGTCCTTCTGTGATAAACTTACCTGTTTCATAATATATTATTTATCATTTACTGAAGCTCACTGTCATGTTATTTAAGATTTATATACTTAGTAGTGGCATTTTTTAATAAATTTTTCTATATTTTGAGATAAATAAAAATGTCACTGTTTATAGCTCATAGTAGCTTTCACACACACACAAACACACACACACACACAATAATAATAATTTGTGGATATGTGAGTGTGTTTATTTGTAGATACGTGTCCACAATTAGCTCTCAACTAAAATCCCCAGTGCCATCTATGGATTGCCTAACATCAGGTGGTCCAGTGGGCTCCAACTCAAAGCAATACGGACTATATTATCCTTCATATCTTTCTAAATTAAGACATGATTCACAGTACATCGACTAATCAAGTTAGTACTAACCTGGAAGCTTCATCTAGAATGGCCTAGCTTTCATAATAAAGATAAAGGGAGGTAAAGTCAGGGATGAAGGTCTCTGAGAGGCTACTTAAAATTTGAATAGATTTGCTTATATTTGTATAAAATGGCTATATCTGATATCATTTTCCCAGACCTTTCTACATGAGCAATGTGATAAAAACAAAATGGAAATATAACTTATAGAAACTGCTAGCTATTTAATAATTGGAAGGCAGAGAAGTTTATTTTCTCTTTTTGTAACAAAAATTATAGTATGCCTCCCCTCATATACACACATATATGTGCATATATATTTGAAACAATAAGCATGTATGTCTCTGTGTGAGAGACAGACAGAGACAGAGACAGAGAGATAGAGAGACAGAGAGAATTATACTTCATTAATAATAGTTATTTTTCTTTCTTTTTCAGAAGTGATGGGGGGTCCTGGCTTCTCCTACAGAAACTTTTTAGAAAGTAATCATGAGTATTTAATACAGGGACACTCAAGTGTTTCTTTATTCTGTTCCTAAAGATATCTCAGAATCAGTGCCTTACTTTTGAGCTAAGCCCATACACCATAAAATAAGTTAAGTCTCTAAGGAGAATTCATAACTGTTAACTTCATTACTGTAAGTTGTAAGCCAGTTTTGCAATGTGTGATTTAATGGAGGACTTCAAGTTTTTCACAAACTGTTTCATAAAGTTTTAAATTCTCAAAACCACAAATCTTTCTCCTACATACCTTATAAATTATAGGGAAACAATATTTCTAAAATTAGGGATTATGCTGTGAATACACTAAATATATTAAAATATTCTACTTAATTTATATTAAAATATTCTACATTAAAATGGGTAGATTACATTATTGAAGTTGAGCATGGATTGTCAATTGATACAATCTAGAAAATGAATTATCTATGAACCAGCCCCCTCTGAACATCTCTGAGGGATTATCAAGATTAGGTTAACTGTTAGATATGCCTGTGAAACATTTCCTTTATTATGTTATCTGCCCCTGAATGTGGACAGCACCTGTCCTGGTTTGGGTCCTTGGCTGTTTGAAAAAATGAAAGCTGGCTGAGTATGAGAAGTCATCACTCCTGGTTTCTTGAGTTTGAATTCAAGGTGGTCAACTGTCTCAAATTCCTGCCACCATGCCTCACCCACCAAGACTGTGTGACCAAAAACAAAACCTTCATTTAGTTGTTTTTGTCAAACTTCTATTTAATGCAGCAACAAGAAAAATAAAAAATAGCTACCTAATTTGCTAAGTCATTTTTCACTGTCAGAGATAGCTGTGGCATAAGAATCTGAATGTTCTACTTTTTGTTTGTTCGTTCTGTTCTTCAACAAGTATATTGCTCAGATGTACTTTTTGTCACTTCCGCATTGACTAATAGTGCTTTTATAATATTCATCATATTTTGAGATAACTGAAAGTAAGCAAGACCTATAAGATGCCATCATGAACATATTGTGTTCTAGCTGTGTCAGGACAGCTTTCCCATATCCAGATCCACTTTGTTCTCCTACCTCCTTCCATATCTAGAAGGATTTAATTTATAATGCTGGCATTATGATGAGAGGACAAAGATGACCTCTGTCCTATACAAAGACCCATTCTGCCTCTCTAAACCCACACATCTCAATTCATTTTCCTATATAATTTTTTGTCTTGGACAATAAATTGAGCACATTTTAAACGGAAAATGGAAAAGGAAGGAGTTAAAATTATTTCCAATCCTAAAAGATTACCTATCGAAGATCCATCATGATACATAAAAATACATAAACTATTTCTTAGTTTAATTTCAAAGCAGTGTTAGGGCTAATTAAAAAAGCAGAATTGTGATTTTAAAGTTCAAAACAGCATTGTGACAGATTTTCTTAGCTATTTCTTTATTAGGGGAAAATTAAGACATCCTTGAGTATTTTAGGGGATTTTTCAATGTGCTATTATTTCTAAAGATATTTCTAAAGATCAACCCCAAATATTATAATGAACAACTTTTTTGAAAAGCATACTACTCCCACATTCACTATATTTTTTAAAAAAATTCTCTCATTGGGAGCTAATAAAGAATGTGTTCTATTGAAATAAGGGCATAAAAGAAGATAAAAGAGCTAGTCTACAAAAAATCTATATGAGATAATTGAATGGTTGTTGAAAAAAGAATAGCACATTTAGAAGAGACTATCAGAACTCTCATTCTTTGCTGCAAAATAGTGAGTCATTCAAGGATATTCAAGGAAGTAAGTTCCAGGTATATACAGAACTGGAGCTAATCTCCTAAAGAAAACTAGGAGTCAGGAGAAACCTAGGGAAATTCTGTTCTGTGCAGAGACAGAAAGAGGAAGACTGACAACCTGGTACAACAGAGGCATGAAGTGCAGAATATAGTCCCATCGTATTATGTTACAGTTAGATAATACAGATTCAAAGTTACAAATACTGCATATGCCCATGTTACAGGCAAATCTATAATTTTACTTGTGTGTTCTTGTATAGATGAGTCATCAAAACAGGAACGGGCCATCCAAAGAGTAAGGAGATTTTAAGGTAAGAAAGACAGGGTAATAAAACATGTGTGACATGAAAGCAGAAGTAGAGCTATTGAAGATAATAAGGGTCCAGAAGAAAGGGTACAGGGAGCCAATAATAATGCCAATAATAATATCACAGAAAGACATTTGTCAGTTTCCTTGAATGTATGGAAGGTTAACCATGCTCCACCTAAAGGACACATCCAAGAGCTTATGGTCATAACAAGTTATAACAAATTTTGTATTATTTTTGTTATTGCTGTTTATTCTTTTGTTTTCTTTTATGGAGGATACAAAGATAGGCATATAGAGAAGCTATAGATCTCAGAGGATTGGGACAGGGACTGAATACGATAAAAATACAATGTATGGAATTTCCAAAGACCTATTAAAATGAGAAAAATGCATTCATTACTTGAAATGAAGGTATGTTTTATTTTGTTTTGTTAAATCGTTACTGCACAAAATTGATATTATTTTAAAAGTTGTCTGTTGGGATATACAATTATATTTTACTATTATTAGTTTAGTAATTATTCTCACTTAAAATGCCTTTCATGGTTTATTTTTATTCAGTTTTAACCTACTATTGAAAGAAAGCAAGAAGCATACTCTTTCCCTTTGCAAGATTTTACAGAAAATACTTTACTGAAGCTAGTAAACTTAACCTTGTTATAATAAAATAGTTTCTCTAAATCATACTTCACAGAGAATATCTACAAAAATTATGGCCACATTCCAATGCTGTGGGACTATGGTCTTTTATTCAGTTGCTTGTATTATTTTTTAATAAAATGCTGATTGGCCAGTAGCCAGGCAGGAAATATAGGCAGGGCAACCGTGCAGGAAGTAGAGGCAGAGCAACAAGAATTCTGGGAAGAGGAAAGTTTCATTCTGCAGTCGTGACTCAGACTCAGAGGAAGCAAGATGTGACTACCTCTCTGATTAAGGTACCGAGCCACTTGGCTAACATAGAAAAGAATAATGAGCTAATATAAGATACAAGAGTTAATAAGAAGCCTGAGCTAATGGGCCAATCAGTTT
>LOJH01025170.1:0-18847 GCA_001685095.1 Ellobius talpinus
GGGCGGGACGAAAAGCAGGCCTGCGCTCCCCATATCACTACATTTGGCGCCCAATAAGCTGTGGCCGGTTTAGAGTCGCTTTGTACTTTACAGAGCAATAGTGTTCATGCTGTGGTCTGTCCTCAGCTTATCTAGACTGTTTGGGGCAGCAGCTTTCTGGCTGTGCCTTGCATTTTGTCCCTTGGTTTTGCAACATGGCAGTAGGCTCTGTTTTGAGTGCAAATGTATCTTGTTTCTGCCAGTAAAGAACCGCCATTTGTCCAGCACAGCACACATGGCACAGACCAATAATAGCTAACTAATCCAGGCAGTTGAATATCACCACCTATGATCATCAAGTCAGAAACACATGGGTATGGCAGAACCATGTAAGAAAAGTCAGGCCCATGAAGGCTCAAGACATATCAGACTGAGCCAGAATGGAGCACCATCACCAGGGAGAAAAGAAGCAGGGTCCAAAAAAAGAGATGTAACAGTACTCTGACCTGTCACCCAGCCTCTGATCATGAGTCTTATATACGAAGATTGTCACAGCAAAAGATCTCCGCCCTTGTCACGAGACTCCAGACCATGCACCATTTCTCCTGTCAGTGACACTCAGCTCATGTTGAATTCGCTGATGAAACTGCCTCCCGCTGGGCTCGCACTTGACAGTTCTGCATCTGGAACCGCTCTGTACCTGATGTGAAATGTCATGTATCTGCTTCCCACGGGGCTCTCAGCCCCTTGTACTGTTCTATAAGATGTCCATCACTGCATGAAGTAGAGTGTGCAAGCGTGAGTCAGTAATCAAGACTGGGGTTGAGGAATGTCCATGCTATCCAACAAAATCTGGATTACTTGATGAAGTTTAGTCACTGAAAATGACATAGCTTGTGAATCCATTATTTCTCAATAAATTCTGACATTGTGAGAAAGACACAGCTGCTGATGCTTCTGTCCTAGAGAACTCACAATGCCCCATCTTCTTCAGGTCTACTTAGGGCTCCTCATTTACTTTATTTTTCATTTATTCTTTGAAACACATGGCTGACTTAGTGTTTTCTACTCTTGTCCAGCTGTCTGTATTACTCTCTTTTTCTTCCAGTTCAGTTTAAATCAGATTTAAAGAGATGAATTGATACCTTGTGACCAAAGACCTCTGGAGAAATGGTAATTTTAAAGAAACTGTGAGATTAACTTGTCTCTCTTCAGATGTTTGCTTACACTGGTCTTTATGCTTCAGTTTGCATCTTGAGAAAGCTTTGCTAACCACAGTCTGTGAGGCAGCATTGGGCTATGCCGTACCCTCTCCCTGGAGTGTGAGAGGGGCTGTGAGGGTGAAGGGTTTTCCCTCCTTTGCTTACCTGATATTGCACAGCAAGCTGGGTAAGCGCCTCAAAGATTCAACAAAAGCCTTGGCTTAATTAACTTGGGGCGAGCCAAAAGGAGACTATCCTGAGTTGTCTCGACTTAATGAAGAAAATCCCTTAAAAGGGGGGACTGCTCAAATGAAAAGCTCAGTCCTCCTGGAACTAGATGGAATGAGTCACACCCAAAAGAGCTGTAAATGGCCCCTGGGGCTGAGACTCACCCCTGGTTAAAAGCCAGCAAGGAAGTAAAGACTTCAGTCCGGTAAACACAGGAGGCTGAGTTCTGCCAACAAGCACATGCATTTGGAGGAGGCCTATGAGCCTCAGAGAGGAACACAACTTGGCCAACACCATGGCTGCATCCCTATGAGAGCCTGAATGGAGGACTTGGCTAAACAGTGCTAGAAATCCTGAGCCATGGAAAATATAAACTTTTATTTTAAAGCCACCAAGTTTGAAGAAATTTGTTACATAGCTATCAACATTCCTCAGCCTTGTCTACACAGGATGTTTCTTCCATGTATGTTCCTGAAGACTTTGGCATGTGTGATAACATACGTACTTTAGAATTGGATATATCCGAGTGTGTGTTGGTACATCTCAGTAGACTGATTTTTGTAAGACAAGAAGCCGGGTTTCCTTTGCCCTGTCACTTTTGGGATCTATGAGCACTTGGAGGCTGCTGAGTCAGAGTCCCAGAACAGGATGAGTGTTGGCAGAGTTCTGTGTCTATGGGCTGCTTGAGGTCCTCCTGCCAGACGAGTCTTCAATACAAAGAGGAGCCTTACATATCTGTATAAAATCTAAACTTAGCTTTACTGCTGCTGTAGAGCATTGGGAATGTAAAAGACACATGCATGTCAACACACATACACATGCACACAAACGAACATACACATACACACGCGCGCACACACAGGCATGCACACACAGAGACTACCTGATTCGTGCCATCTTTTATCAATTTACTGTATGATCTTGGGCATGCCACTGACTTTTTTGGACCCTGCTCTCCTCATGGACCATTGAAGTATTTGAACTTGTTACAGGCTCTCCAGCTGAAATTCCAATCCCAGACTTCAAACTAGAAAAATACATTATCTGAAAGAAAAGAGCTAAAGGAACTGAGAAGTTCATCCCGAAAGGAAACAAAATAATTATGGAAATAACATCGAGCTAGACTTCACCCAGGAAGAGTGCATCTGTGATGAGAAAGTCTTATTTTCTTTTTTCATGGGGTTGAAATCACCATTCCCTATCCTCTCCCTATCCCATAGTTCTGCTCTACCAACCTCCCTCCTTCCCTGTCCCCAACCCTCCCCTCCTCTGTCCTCCTTGTACCCCTTCCTTCTGTTCAGCTGTTCTATGATTTCTCAGATCTAGAACAGCTGCAAGGAATTCTGAACCTTAAAGGGAAGAATAATGAAACCATGTTCATGGTACAACCATAGTAGTGGTTGCTCTGGTGTCTTTAAGTCTATGCCAGTCATTCCCACTTAGCTCACTTCTGTATGAAAATGGAATCAATCAGCCCCAGTGCATGAACCTCCATTAGCCCCAGCTTCCAGGTGATATTTTCCCCCAAAGGTCACGGAGGGTCGACCAAGAGCAATAGAAATTTTGCAAGCAATGTGTGTCACATTTGCATATGATAATTAGTTTTTCTATAAATACAATTTGTTCTGCAGATTAACATTTTGTGCCCTCATTAGATAGCAAACATCTCCATATTAGACTCACAGAGCTCCCAGAACCGGCTCTGCTTACGTTGCACGATGGTGTTAATGCCTCTGCTTATACGAATGCCAATTAGGTGTGCTCAGTCTTGGAAGAATAAAAGAGATCACTAATGCTATTAATATAAACAGAAATGATAAAGCCAAGAAGCTTTTGCAAACCTTGTTAACTTCAAAGATCATTAGCAGTAAAGCATTCTTGGGTATGTAAAATGCAAACATGTCTAGAACTCTTTGCTCTCATCCAGTGAAATAAAGAGGAGCGTGCGATTGAAACATGGTTTTGTTTTGCTACATGCATTTATCCAATCAGGAGTTACATGTGCTTTAGCTAGGAAAAATAATTTCTTCAACTTGCTGGGTTAAGTGCAACAGAGTTTGCTCTGGTGCAGGAGGCTGGCTTCTCCAAGGGGATGAGGTATTTTATGGTCCCATAAAAGGGTTTTATAAAGCAAGATGTACCAGAATTTCCCATGAGAGGATTTCCTTTTTTTTTTTTTCTGGGCAAGAATGAAACATTCTCTGTTGAGGATACTCTGGAACATATGAGCTAAAGGGTAATGTTTGTATGTTTGTCACTCATGCGCACTTCCTATGTTCTCCTACCCACAGAGATTTGAGTTCACAGCACTGACCTGAAGCCTGATTGGAGGAGGCTGCTTTAGGCTGATGATGAGTCCCAAGTGCTGTAGTGCTAGGCCGACTAAGGCTCACTTACCCACAGTTCACTAATGAAGAGATGACCCTGTAGTCACCACTGGGAAGGGCAGGCAGAGGGGAGAAGTGAGTGGGATCAAGTTACAATGTGTGGCTATGTCACCATGAGACCTAGTATTCTGTACAAATAATAGACACCAAGAGTGAAAGGATGATCTCTACAGAGATAAATTAACTTTATTTCCTTGGTGAACGTTGGTTTTGATACAGCAGACACACTTTGGCTCGCCATGATTTTAAAAGCATTCATGATGGGACCAGGCAGTTAACTTTTTCTTTGACTGAAATCTAAGTGCATTACCATTGAAAGTTAGAGTGTACTAAAATGCAGAATTTTGTTTAATTTCAGAATCTAGACTTTAAAGCTATATACAAAGAGCCGTGTTGCACTGCTTCCCTGACTAACTCCAGTTTGGGACGGCACAGTTTCTGTGGGTCTTAGTTTTCTCACCCTCAAATTGGAGATGAGAATTACACTTAAGTCATGGGGCTGAATTGAAGACTCATATTTAACACTGCACCCACACAACACCGGAATCATAAAATGGGCACAGTGGACAAGGGTTACTGTTTGTGGGACACTTTGCCTCTTTCATGGGGGGAGAAGAATAACAGAACATCCTTGGATAGATTAGTAAGAACTTTACCTTTCTCCTTCCGAGTCCTGAGGATTGAACTCAGGGCCTGGTGAAGGCTTGGCAAGCGCGCTGCCTCTTCAGTATCTCTACAGCCCTCTTCCTACTGTCTCTTAATATCTCCTGTTCTTCTAAGGCAGTGGTTCTCAACCTTCCTAATGCTGTGGCCCTATAATACAGTTCCTCATGTTACAATGACCCCAACCATAAAGTTACTTTTGTTGCTACTTCATAACTGTAATTTTCCTACTATTATGAATCATAATATAAACATCTATGATTTCTGACGAAAGGGTCATTCTCTATGCCGCTGTCCTGCTGTAGAACTTATGTTTCTTCTCTTATATAGCATGGTGGTCTTCTTCACCCCAGCCCTCCCCATCTTATCTGAGATAATTAGCCTAGTTTCCAACCAATACTTTGTAGCCTTGTACTTTCAGTGCTGAGCAAACGCTTTTGTGAAGTTGCCCCTTGATCCTCACTACTCCATCTTATCTTCCTAAGCATCAGAACACATGGAGGAAGTGAACCCATAGGTCGGGACACCTTGTGTCCCTAATCTGTCTTCCTTTCTCATGCTGACATCTGACTCCTGAAATAGGACTCCTAGCTGGTTAGTAGGTGTGGTGCTTTGGGTGTGGTCCATGTGCCCCCTTGAAATTCACTGTAGTTGCAACTTGGCCTTCAGGGCGATGCTACTGAGAGACACTGAAACGCTTGAGAGTAGGGACTGTGGGACTTCAGTCTTCTCGGAGACATGTCTAGTGAATTAAGTTTCTCTGTCAACATTTTCCTTTTCTGTTAGGTGTTACAACTGAAAGAGAAGGCCCACAGCACAATCGAACAGTTCGGTTGCCATGGCCTTAAACTTGCAAAACAGAGGATGGTAAGACTCTTCTCTTCATACGCGTGTTTGCCTCTGGTATTGTGTTGTAGCAGCATAAAGCTGACTAATAGTAGTAGCTAGTAATGGTGTCAGCTCTTTGGTCCTTCATGAAATTGGATCCCCGGCTGGTCTACTCTGTCTATTCATGTTTCAGCTCACAGGGTGAATAGACATAAGATTCCCAAGCTTGGATTTCCGCTATACATTTCTAGCATGAAGAAAGGAGGGAAATTTAATACACTGAAGGCCAACTTAAGGAGGGAAGTGTCAGTTTCTCTAAATACCTGAAGGGTTTCCCAGTAGAAAGGTTGATCTGTTCTGACAACCAAGCCCTGTGGTGGAGGCTGAAGGAAAAATAAAAGATGCTAGCTAATGGAAAAGAATATTGCAACTGAGTAATAAGGACTACTTTGGGAGCAAATGAACTTTCTACTCCTAGGGTTGTTCAAGCAAAGACTGAACAATTCATAGGTGGTATAACCACACAGACTTGTGTATCAGAGAAGCTTAGTCTAAATGACCTTGGTCAGTGGTGACTCTCTGTTTCCGTACAAGGTGATCTTAGAGCAATAGCACAATTTGAAATATATCCTGGAGTTGAGGAAAGCTTTAATAATGGTCTCTCAGGTTATTTAACATAAAATTCAGCGTTAGCAATTATCCTTATCACAACAAGAAGTGAGAAACTGCAGGTGCCAATTTACGACAAACGTTTGTAAAGCACTTATCACATGGCACGTGTGTCTGGGTTTTAAAGGAGAATGATGAACAAGACAGAGTTCCTGCCCACTGGAGCAAGTGTTCGGCTCAGAGGCGAGGCTGAGCCTGAAGACGGAAGGAAGGGCAATTGTGCAAAAAGCAGCTATGTGTCAAAATGGCTCCAACTTCTCTTTCACCCCTTCTTCCAGGGAACCTTGGTAATTCCTCCCTCAGTCTCTCTGAGATGCTCTGCAGCATCTCTCAGACCAGGTTCAAGGGGATGCAGTGATGGGATTGAGTCTTTGCTCCCTCAGTGTGACCAGTAGATTTTTTTCCCTACCAGTTGGCTCTCTAATGCAAGAAGTTTGTGTTTGTGGTGGGGTAGTAAGACCTCTCTGGTATGCAATAGATGCTAAGTAATCAATTATACAATGAGACCATGCAGAATGGGTTATGAACAATCACCATGAGTCCCTGCTCCATACTACCTGGGAGAAAAGCAACATAAAATCATCTCTCTGGGTCAGGTGTCTGTGAATTTCCAAAGAGCAGACTGCATACCCCGAACCCTCACTATTTCTACCATGAAGCAGATTCTTGGAAGTTAAACAGGCCTGCTAAAACCTCTTTCTTTTATGCAGTGAAGGATGTTAGGAAGCTGGAGGTAGTTCAAAGAAGAGGAACACGAATGATTTAGGGACTGAGAGTATGATTTATGTTGAATGATTAAAAGGATTAAAATGCAGAACTTGGCCAGTGCTACATACTCAGTGCTAAAAGAAAACTCAAAATTAAGTGCCAAAGCTCTCAGCCCCCATGAAAAATACAAATTTGCATATAATTTGGCACGTGTTTCCACTCATAGTTCAGCAGATCCTTTCTCTGCCAATGTTCACCACGCCAAAACCCCTCGTCGATCTGGTCATTTGACAGTGCAGCCTGATAGTGTCAGGAAAAACTTGTCATGTGATAGACGAACAGACACTTTATTCCCACTGTGCCCACTCAGAGCCACCATGCAAAAAGAAGTTAAATTAATGTAATCTGCCACAGTCCAAAGGATTGTAGACCAAAGTCTCTCCTAAAGATAAATAGCTGGAGGGTGCAGACCCATGGGAGGGGAAGAGCCACTCAGATCTCAACTATTGTCCTCATGATGGAATTTTAGCCAAGAACTGATTGATCTCCTTGTTTGTCAAATGAAGCTTGTGACTTGACATTGTGTGAAGGTGAAGCCTGTGGAGTCAGCGCCTCTCAGAGCTGCCTATCTCCAGAGAAGGGAGAGAGGAGGCAGGTAACAGAAGAAGGCTGTGTAGATGAATCTAGGGAGAAAGCCAACTGATAGTGATTAGAATTGAAAAATTGCATCTTGGTTGTTCTGTTAAAATTTTATTTTCTTAAAAATAATTTTCCGGTATTTTTTTAAGCTTTCCCTCATTTATATCATCTGTAATTCCTTCCTTTTTTAGAGTAAGGAGAACTGGGGTTCAAAGAGAGGGATGCATCCGTGTAAGCACTGCTGAAGTGCTGTGGCTTGGCAGGTAACTTGGCTTGAGTAATTTAGGTTGAGAGCTTCCACCTTTCTCTTGGATGCCTCTTCATGCTGGTGAATAGTTTCCATCTTACCCGTTTTCTAATGTGAACTTCAGTGATGGTTACACTCAGCCATTGTACAAGGTTGGTCTTCAGAGGTCTCTTCATCTTGGAAAGATGAGCTCTACCTCCAGCCCTGACAGTCACTATTCTAAACCATCCTAAACTTCCAAACTTTTGCTTTCTTTTTTTGTTTGTTTGTTTGTTTGTTTTCATTTTCGGAAATTGAACTGAGGGCCTTAGGTATAGGGTCAACCACTGGTCTATATCTCCAGCCCCCTTTTTATATTTCAGGTTGAGACAGAGTCTCAGGTATTCCAGGCAAGACTTGAATCTATTCTCTAGCTCCAGCGGGCCTTGAACTTGATATCTCTCTGCTTTAGCTTCCCAAGTGGCAAGGATTACAAGCTTGGGCCACTAGCATAAGACCCTAAGTTTCATTTGTATTGTAGAACACTGGAAAATATAATTTTCTTCCTTTAAAAATCTGAATAATAAACCATTGCACATATGCCATATTTTCAACATCAATTCACGTATCAGTGTACATTTGGGTTGTCCCCTCCTCTTAGTTACTGTGTGTAAGAAGCATCATATTGATAGGATAAATTGTCATGAACTGTTTAAACTCACTAAGAAGCTGCCTCTGACAGCTGGTTTGCCTCTTCCTTGTGTCAGACTGAACATGTTTTTCTCTAAGAATCCTCTAAGACCTTCAGGGATGGGCTGCTCACTCTCTCAATTCCATAACAGGGAGAGAAGGGAACAACCAAACAGTCCATAGTTTTTTTGTGTTTTTTTTTTTAAAAAAAAATGTCCCTGAGAACAGCTAGAAGGTCAGCCACTTCTAGTGTTATCTAGTTAGTGCTATCTGCTTTACAGCACAAAAATGTTTCCAGTGTGAGTGAGGAGCTGGGACTTTAGCCATGGGGAGCTGAGCCACACAGAAAAACTCAACCAGGAATTCCTGTTGTTTCTACCGACTAACGGTACATGCCCAATTTGATGATGGTGTCTTGTCTTAGTTAGGGTTTCTATTGCTGTGAAGCGACACCATGACCATGGCAACTCTTCTAAAGAAAACATTTATTTGAGGATTCTTGCTTACAGTTTCAGAGGTTCAGTCCACTATCAGTATGGCAGAACGGATGGCAGCTTGCTGCAGGAATAGCTCAGAGTCCTACAACTTGCAGGCAACAGAAATCGACTGACAGTCACACCAAGGGAATCTTGAACAAAAGAGACCTCAAAATCTGTCCCCACCAAAACACATTTCTTCCAACAAGGCCATAGCTCCTAATAGTGCCACTCGCCTTGGGGGCCATTTTCTTTCAAACCACATTGTTTGTTCTCTTCCTTGGGAGGGTACTCTTGTCCACCCAAGACTCTTGATCTGGAATTCCAATTGGTTGCCTTGATGGGGTTTCTGTAGTTGGTTTCTGCTAGAGATCATGAGCAAATGATTTGATTATCTATTTGCTGTTTCTGTTATTCAGTATTCTTTTCATTTTGCTTCCTATATACTTAATAAACTCATTCAATCAAAACCAAAAGCACAGGTATCATAAACCCTTCCATGGGTCATATTGAACATTGTGCAATGATGGTGGATGCACACATGTGTCTTGGAGATACTGTTTCTAATTATTTTGAATGCATTTCCAGAATGGGAATTGTTGGGTCACAGAGCAACTTAAATTATTTTGTTCATTCATTTATTTTAGATTGTAACTAATTACAACATTTCTTCTTTCTCTTTTCCCCTTCCAAGCCTTCCCATATATCCCTCCCTTCGCTTTCAGACTCTTGGTCTCTTTTTCCATCAATTGTTATTGCATGGACACATGCATATGTATTTATATTTAGATATATATTCCTAAATATAACTGGTTGAGTCCATATAATGTATGTTTTCAGGGCTGACCATTTGGCACTGGACAACTAATTGTTGTGCTCTTCTCTGGGGAGGGAGGATTGCCTATAATGTTCCCAGCTTTACTCAGTTGCCTGTAGTTCTTCGTGTAGGATTGAGCCCCCATGGGCTTTTCCCTATGTAGCTTGACATAGTGTTCATTGGTGTCCTCCCTATTCAGCTCACGTTTGTGTGGTTATGTTGCTAAGACTTTATGGGTATAGCTCCTGATGTTACCAGGATACACAATTTCAGAGCAAAGTCCCTGATTCTCCAGCTTTTAGAATCTTTCTGCCCCTTCTTTTGCAATGTTCCTGGAGCCTTAGGTGTGGGAAAGTTTTGTAAATATATTCATTGGGACTAAGCTCAACAACTCTGTAGGTTTAAAGCTACAGTGACATTTTATTTGTATTTTAATCAATAAAGCTCAACATGAAGATCAGAAATGTAAAACAGCCAGCCACTAGCTCTTACCTCTCCCTCAGTACGGAATGGCGATTCTGCCTCCAGGATTCCTTAGAATGAGACTGTGTGTGAAAGCTGTCTCCTCCTGTCTTATATTCCTCTCTAGGGCTGGGATTAAAGGTGTGCACCACTACCACCAGGCTTCTATGGAAAATTAATGTGGCTACTGGCATGAGCTTCATTTATTAAAATACAAAAGAAATATCACTACATAAAGCATTGAAATGTTAAAGACTGGGGGAGTTTTTACAGTTGAATTACAGTTTATATTGTTATATTGCTATGAGATCTTGGAGATAGAAAGGAACGGTTATGGTTTAACCAAGAAATTTACCTCTGTGATGATGCTCTTGCTTCACAAGGCTTCAAGGTGCTGTCTGGTCTCCTTTCACTTAACCCACAGGTGTCCTTATAGCATTTCTAGTAGGCAGGTAGTGCTCGTGAACCCTTGCTAAGCTTTCTGTAAAAATCCCGGGATGTGTCAGTTTTTACCTCACCTAAGAGGCAGGATAGACAGATACATCATTCTTGTTTGACTTGCCCTTTTTGTTCATTTTGCACCTGATCATTCCCTCTGCCTTCTGATATCTGATGTTTCTAGTAAGAAATCCACAGATTATCTTATTGAAGAGTGCTCCCATCCACCGAGTTCCTTCCTTCTTGCTTGTGAGACTCTCTCAGCGTCTTTGGCTTTTAGCAGTACGATGTGGTGGTTTGAAAGAAAAATGACCTCCCAAAGGGAGCAGCAGTATTAGGATATGTGGCTTCATTGGAGGAAGTGTGACCCTGAGACCTCTTCCTGTTGCCTGCAAGATGTAGAACCCTCAGCTGCCTCTCCAGCACCATGTCTGTCTGCACGCTGCCGTGTCCCGCTGTGATAGTAATCATCTGAACGTCTGAACTTTAAGTAAGCTACCCCAATGAAATGTCTTCCTTTGTAAGAGTTGCTGTGGTCATTGTGTCTCTTCACAGCAGCAGAGACCCTAACTTATACATATGGTTATGATGTGTATTTAACATAGTTTGTTGAGTTCTTAGATGCTTATATCCATGGCCTTCGTCAAATGGAATGGCTAGCATTTGTTTCTTGACATGTTCTCTTTGGCTCTTCCACCATCTTTTCCATCTGGTACTCTCTGTGATACATCTATTGGTCCACTTGACAGTATTTTACTGGTCCCTTAGATTTTCTTGATTCTTCTTCAATCTATTTTCTTAGTTAGTCACATTTGAACATTTCAGTTGTTTATCTTCATTTTAGTTATATTACTTTTCAGCTCTTAAATTTCTTCTTTGTTTCCTTTTAGGCTTTTAAAAAAACAGTCATTGATATTTCCATTTAATTACACACTTTTTCAGTTCTTTGAGCATCTTTAAATAGCTGTTTTGACATCTTTGTCTAGTAGGTTCTCCAAGATGTTTCTATCATTATTTTCCTTTGAATGGAGCATATTTATTGCTTATTTTTGTATCCTTTGTAATTTAGTTGTTGTTACTAAAAGCAAGACATTTGAAACTAATAATGTGGTAATTCTAGATATCAAGTAATTACTCTTCCTTCCCATTAATTACTGAATCTCTTTTTTCTTGATTTTTGTAGGCTATCCTTGTACCAAATATTACTCTGAAACATAAGTTCAAGTTTGTTTTTTTTAATTTGGTATTTTCCAGGAATGCCTCTAAACACATTTAGTGTTTTTCTAGTTTCCACTGTACACGTAGTTTTTTGGTTTTTTTTTTAGTATCCTAGTCTTCTCTTTCTGGCTCCCTATATTTACTTTTCTGTTACCATGATCAAAAGCAACTTGAGGAAGAGCTTATTTTGGGCTTATTTCGGCTCTACAGAGACAGAGAATCCTTCATTTTAAGAAAGGCATGGCACAGTGGCAGAAACAGAGAACAAGCAAGAAAGATTCTCAGTGCTTAAAGTCTAGAAATGTACTACCTCCACCTAGACTCTACCCCCTAAAGGCTCCATAACTTCCCCCAATAGGGAACCAAGTTTTCAAACACATGAACCTATGGGGTACATTTTCCATTCGAACTACCACTCTACTATAAGGGACAAAAAATGAAAATACTTGGAGACTGGACATATCAGCTCTTTCATTCTCTCAGAAGCCATCTTCTGATTTCAGTCAGAAGATGAGAGACTATCAACAATAGGGACTATTTGGAACACAGCGAGCACATACTCCTTATCTCTTCTTCCGTGGTCACAGACAATGACTAGACATTAGGTAATAGATCCCTAATTTGTACTAGGTATGGACGGACATCTTAACCCATCATGGCTCCTTACAGCTGTAGTCAGTCTTCCAAGTGCATGTGCATATCTGCCTATCATGGGCTAAGGGAATGGATGGCTCATACCTGTAGAGCTAGGAGCTGAAATTGATGTAAATTAACAAAATGGACCATCCAGGTCTTCACCTAGAAGTTACAAACCTTAATAAACTTCACAGTTCCATCAGGTGGATTCTGCCAATATTTGACTGGGCAGATATATTCCGGATGCTTTCAATTCTCTCCTCTTTCCAGAACTGTCCCATAACTTCTAAGTTTTCTATATTCGTTAAATGTGAAATAAAGATGATGGATTAGCTATATTTATGAGTTATAATTGTAATCCTGACATGCATAGTCATATTTGAATTTTAAGTGTACAATAAGCATTCATATGCCAAAAACTTAAATGGAACTTCAGTGAATATAAATGAAGATTTTTAAAAATAATTTCACAGAAATGCATAGATTTGTTGAGGATATCGCATTTCATTTCTCTCTCTTTTTCTCTCCCTCCCCCNCCCTCCCTCCCTCCCTCCTCCTTTTCAAATGAAACAGCATTTTGCTATATAGTCCAGACCTCAACTCATGATGCTTCTGATGCTCCTGTCTGCACTTCCTTTGTACTAGGTTGGGGTTACAGGTATGTGCCACTATTCTCAGTCATCATTAATAAAGATCCGAGTGTAAAATCCTCATTCAATATAATCACAGCAGGAGAACTGTCAAGGTAACACTGTGAGTCCTACAACTTTGGGGATAATTTTGTTGTTAGGCTACATAAACATCCAAATCAGGCTAAATTCCACTCGCCTAATTTCTACGGTTCCCTTTATATGTCTCCTGACCATCCACTGCTATGATGGCTTCTAGAGGTAGAAACAGAACAGAACATCTCCAAAGGGTGGAGTGCTTGGTCTGACAGGTGGGACACAACTTCGAGTTAGAGAAAATGGTCTCCATTTCCAGAAAAGGAACATTTGTGCTAAACATCATGAAACATCTTGACAGCAGGAATTATGACTAGAGAAATATACAGTAAAGGAAGTGGTGGAAGCCCCATCCCTGGAGACATCTGAAAGTCAATAGGATAAAGAACTAGAAAAATTTGTACTGGGAAAGCATCTTCCACTGACTCCCCTGGGACTGCTGGATGACATCATGGGTATCCTCCCTCCCCAATAATAATAGTTCTCAGACTTCATGTATTTCCCAGAGTTTTATAGTGTTAGCCAAATGGCTCTGCTCTCTCCAAAATGAAACAACAGCAGATCAACAAAACCTGAACCACCCTCAACAAACCCTAAACTTGTTGTTCTAATGTGCATAAGGATATTCCCAAATAGGAATCGTGTATCACAGAATTTTTCAGTGTGAACTTCACTATGCCCTAAAGGTGGTCTGCTGTAAGAAGTGGCTTCATATATCTTGTTTTCCTTTCTGATTTATTTTAAATTCAGGGGAGAAAAATCAATGGAGTAACACATTTTCATAGCACCAGCAGAAATAGGATCTCTATTTCTCTCTCTCATCCACTGATTTTTCCAGAAGAAGCCTGGTTCCCGCTGTGGTAACAGGGACGGGGGATTAAAACACATCACGGGGAGATGGGGGCCTCCTGTTGGCCCTTTGACTGCTGGTTTATGTGCTTCTTGAACACTCAAAAACTGAAGAGAGTGCTGCGTCCTCTCGGTGAAGTGGATTTGGAGTTTGGGGGAAGTAGTTCTGGCTGTGCACGATAGTGCAAATGGTGGTCTGTTTTCACAGCTACTCCAGCATGTGTATGTATTTGCTCTTTTTATTCTAGGCTTGTGGGTGATACTGGTAAATTGTAGGCTCTTTTGAAAAATACTTACATATAAAAAATTATATATATATATATGATCTAAGGCATGTCATCGCTGTCAGGTACATAATCTTGGTATTACAGTGTTCTGTCTGTGGCTGGCTCCAGGGTACCCTTGCAGCACAATCCAAAACAGCGGCACAGATGTGATGAGAGGAGTAAATGTCTTCATACAATCCAGATGCGGCACAAATTATAATTGGTATTTGGGATAAGCAGGTAGGAAAGCTGGAATGGTATTTATCTTATTTTGTCTAGGCCACGGAACAGTGGCCACAGCCCCGGCACCCATTCCTGGTTTGCTGCATACCTTACTTGGCCTCTATATCAAAAAACTATACTTAGAAACCTATACTTTATAAAATTTTCAAAATTGCTCTAGATGTATGGCAATTTTTGTAAACTTTTGTGACTGTTTCTTTAGAGACCTCTAAGTTTGGTTTGGTCCAAAGTGATGCTTCCGAATGGGGGCCCCCAGAGTGTTCCAGTAATCATGTTCCTATTGAAAACATCACTGCTCCTAATTGCAGAGCTAATGACCTTGGACTAATGATTACAAGGAAGATCTGAATAAAAAAGATACAAATTATTTGAATGTTGATATCCTCCTATGAATCTCTTTCATGATTACTTACAGTCAGCGTTATTGGAACACCAGAAACAATTGTTTAATCGCATTATTAAAAATGGACAAAAACAGGAAAAAACAACGGCTACCATAGAACCATGTACTATTAGATAAATAGTATTAAATTATATATCTCCAACTCAGAGGTGCCTACCCCTCACACTTTCCCCACCCACTTCTTGCTCTTTCTTTTTAGAAATATCTTAGGACAGTTTTCTCTATGGATGATTTCTCTACACAGTTTTGGAGCTTTTTGATACTTTTTCCTCTGTCGCCATCAAGAAACCTTTTTTTTAGCATCTAAGCATAAAGCCTGTATGCTGAAATGACCGTGTCACAAATGTCCGATGATGTCATGAAGCCCTGGGAGAACTGGTGAAACAGAGACCTCCATTTTATGTCCCCAGAATATTATTAGTACCCGAAGGACTATCACACCTCTCTTACATGCACCAGTTGCAGACATAGTAAGGGCTTAGCTAACTTTGGGCATTACATGTTTGTTCAATTTCTGTAAAATACTGTGCAGAAAATATGGACTTAAGAAGATGAAGTTATTAAAGTGGGGTGGGGTAAGAGGAAACATGCCAATAAAAACAGACATTGTGGCTTTTTAATCCTTGCACAGGAATTCAGGCGAGAAGGGAATAAACCAATTCCACAGGGCCACTTGTAATTCAGCTAAAACTAAGCTCGAGAAAGTGAATAATATTTCTCAGAGGCTGATTTATGCACTTACAGTAACTAAGTCCCAGGTGCCGTAGGAAGTAATACAACTTCTAGCCGTGTCGTAGCCTGCATGCTCACACTAACGGCCTAAATCAATTTCTAACTTCTCCCGAAAACATTTTAGAGTGAGTTCTGTGGGGATTGCTGCAACCCTGGATTCTCTGTTAGCAGAGGCTTCACGGAGGGATATTCGGGGACTAGGCAGATTGCACAGACCACACAAAGCATGTTCCAAAGCTGGCCAGTGAGTTATTTCTATGGACACCCTAAACGTGAGATAGGGAGAGAGAGAGAGAGGGATAGAGAAAGAGAGAGAGTGAGGAGATGGGGATAGAGAGAGAAAGAGAAGAGGAGAGAGAGAGAGAGAGAGAGAGAGAGAGAGAGAGAAACAGTGAGGGACCCTGGCTTTCCTAAGCCTCCAAAGTCTACTTATGTTGTCTACAAGTCAAACCCCCTCTACATAAACTAGACAAACAACAGTCACACAGTTTAATCAGAAGGGATCTGATTTGGTAAATTTCATTTTTCACTCCCCCCTCCATTAATCTCTAAATTCAAAGAGGATAGGAGGTCATTGGGCATATCCTAGATCCTCTATTACTTTCCAGCATTTTGGAGACTTATGTGGGGTACAGACACTTTATAAGCAACTGTGGATAGTTTATGCTTTCTGACATAGGAAAGAACAAGGAAAATGTCTCCATAGAGCAAAAGAGAAGGAAATAGTTAGCAATCACATCTACCCCTGCCATGGCGGGGCACGTGTGGGAACCCAAGCATTCCAAAGCAAAATTCACTACTCACCATGACGCCTCATTTCTTTCTACTTGGTTCCAATGACCTCATTTGCCCATGTCTTTATCAGGAGTGCTAATCAAGAGTGAATGAAAACACTGCTGGCAACCTCGGCCATTTCTTTCTCCCCTCAGAGAGGACCTGCCTCGGTAGTACACGTGAAACTAACAAATCCCAAATGTAGGCATGCAGAAGGGGGTGGAGGGGCCAAGAAGGGCCTGGAGGCTTTACATCTGGATTAAGACCTGGACAGCTTGGTTAGGTATTTGGAATTTCCTTATTTCCTTCTCAAAAAGAGGCTGGGAGCTGCATGAAATGCTTATCTAGGATGTGTCAGAACCTTCTAACCATATTGATTCAGGATGTGGTGGAGAAAACTGGAGGCCCTGGCAAGTATAAAGGGGACATGGCTGCTTGAGTGTATTTCCTCACTGTGAGACAATCTGCATGCTTCTAGTATCTAGGGATAGAAGGACTTCAGATAAAACCTTTAAGGAATTCTGCTGGGTAATTCCTCATGAGCTCAGCATCTCAGCAGTTTCTATTAGGACAATCACTGGAGAGGGCTGGCTGAGAACAGTGTCTCTGACATAGCCTACTTGGGGCTTAGGGACAGAGTGATGGATCAATTTCTAGTAAGTTAAACCCACCTTCAAGTGAGAAGTCATTTGAAAAAGTCTACCTTGGATGTCACAGGGCAGTTTTTTTTGAGAAAGAATGATGAAGGCAGTGGATGCATGTGGAAGGGTTTAATTCATAGGGAGCAGACCAAATCAGAGCACAGCTCACACAGAAAGCTTGAAAGAATATATTGTATTTTGTACAGTGGTTCTTAAATCTTAGCTCACAGACACAAAAGGGAAAATTTCCTCTTTCTCTTTCATAAATCAGAGCAATTTTTAATGTAGATTGAACATTTTTTAACCCAAAGAGCGAAAGCCCAAGACTTCACAAGTTCTGACATGCTGCCACAAAAGACAAATTCTGCACCTGGCTTCAGTAATGGTTAAAAGGTAAATAGTTACAAACATTATCTATAATTAATTTCAGCCTATGTGCATAGGTGCATATGAAATGTAAATGAATTCTGTGTGTGAGTTTGGATTCCATTACAAGGGATTTCATTTTTAAAATGAATGGGCAGTAGGTTGGATAATCTTACATGTGTCAGGTTTGTCATACGATATCAGCTAAGTGGACCTAGACACAGAGCTCTGAACTTCTTTTTGGGTGCAGACTGTTCTACTCAGAGACTCTGGCCTTTGTCTCCCAGCCTCCTTTCCACCTTCGCCTTCCATCACTGTCGCCTCAACTCTGACCATTATGCCTTGTTCACACATTCTTCTTCGCACAGATCTTGGGTACACTGTCACAGCTACTGTGACTTCTTCCATGCAGAGGCCCTGCCATATCTGAAGATGACATTTCCTTGTAGTTATCCACCATCTCTGGATGTTATGTTCTTTCAGCCCCTACTACAATGATCTCAGAGCCTTTGCAGGTAGGTGGATGATGTATTAGCTCTTTGGGCTCAGCATTATTCAAAAGCTGTTCTCTGCACCTTGTCTAGATGTGGGGTCTTTGTGTTATTGCCATCTTCTCCAAGTATAAGCCTTTCTGGTAAGTGAGGAGAGCTATATTAATTTACAGGCATAACAATAAGTCATCGGGAATTGGTTTAATACTGTCTTCATTTAACAGAATAGCAACATAATGTTCTCTCCATATTAGTTGTCTAGACATAGGCTCTTGGCTTGATAATGGTAGCAAGTATGGGTTTTATCCTGTGGAGCAGGCCTTATATCCAATCAGAAAGCAGTTGATTCTCCCCATAACATTTATGCCACCATTGTAGCAGGTGGCATGTCTTGCCAGGCCAGGCAGCATTCTAGCTCACATGGTCCACAGCTAGCTGCTTTTCTCCTCAGGTAGTGTATGTAGTACTCCCAGGAAGTTAGGCAGCCAAGGCAGAGCCTCCAAGTCAGTGCCAGCTTGATTTTTCACCTGTTATATGATCCAAGTACACAGTGTCTTTAGTAACAGAGTCTTACCATCTTGTTCTGGAGGGTGACCAGGGGCATTGCAATAGCCTACAATGTCTGGGGACATTTCACTTTTTACATGCAAATATCCTAAAATCCCAAAGGAAAATTCCAATCTCCAAGCATCTCTGGCGTTTAAGATAATGGATGCTCAACTTAAATCAAAAATATTGGGGAAAATTATGTACCAAATTTACACAATATGGAATAAAATGGTAGTAAAATAGAAGCAAGCATTTTTTTGGTAAAAATTTCTTTGCCATAGTAGCTCACATCACCTGAATTATACCCTACAGTGCACTTGATATTGGAAAAAGCATAAGGTGAAGTTAGATTCTTTACGTATGAAGTCAAAGGCAAAAGGAAGGGTTTGTGGTCTAGAGGAAAGGAGAGAGATGGTATGGCATGAACAGAACCAAGGGAATGACTGGAGGAGTGTGGTGTGGAGGTAATCATGAGTATACAACAGAGAAGGGTGTAGTGATGAGGTGAGCAGGCCTGCTTTTCGTCCTGCCTGGCTCCCACA
>LOJH01025172.1:0-11230 GCA_001685095.1 Ellobius talpinus
CATGTGGTTGCTGGGAATTGAACTCAGGACCTTTGAAAGAGCAGGCAATGCTTTCAACCGCTGAGCCATCTCTCCAGCCCCCATCACAGGTTTTTTTTTAATTTGCTTGGTTTTTTGTGTTGTTATTGTTGTTGTTTTTCAAGACAGGCTTTCTCTGTGTAACACCCCTGACTGTCCTGGAACTTACTTTGTAGACGAGGCTAGCCATGAGATCCGCCGCCAAGTGCTGGGATTAAAGGTGTGTACCACCACCACCCAGCGACCATCACAATTCTTAATGAAAAGTGTGTGTTTCCTTGACTTTTTTTTCTTTTCTTGCACTTAAAAAAATTTCAGGAGGGGCAGTGGTGGTGCATGCCTTTAATCCCAGCACTAGGGAGGTAGAGGCAGGTGGATCTCTATGAGTTCGAGGCCAGCCTGGTCTGCAAGAGCTAGTTTCAGTACAGGCACCAAAAACTACAGAGAAACCCTGTCTCAAAAAAAAATTTCAGGGGCTGCAGGATGGCTCAGCAGAGGACCTAAGATTGATTCCCAGCATCCATGTCAGGTGGCTCCTAACCACCTGTAACTCCAACTCCAGGAGATCTAACACTATCTAACACTCTCTTCTGGACTTCACAGACACCTGCACTCATGTGCACATATAAGCTTTCCAAAAAAATATTTGTGTATATACAAACAGGTGTGCATTTTTGTGTGTGTAAGTGCAGGTGCATGCCTGCCACAGTATGTGCATGTGTGGAATGTGTGACATGACTTCATATGTCAGCCCTCACCTTGTTTACTCCTCTGGAGTTGGTGGGACCCGGGAGAATGAAGCCAACAAATGAGGCAAACTAAAGTCTCATACAATAACCAACTTTATTCAGAAGTACTGCTGTCTGAGGGGCCAGCCTCCGGCAGCACAGGGCTTTGAAAGGAATCCAACAGAGGTGGCGTAAACTAGACTTTCTATCTGAAGGCATTATAAGAAAATAAACACACACTCTCTTGATGGCTTTCTTCTTTATTCTCTCGTTTCTCGTGTTTTTCTACAGCTTTTATTCCCCTAACAGAGTCTTCCAGGCAGTACAAGAGTCAGAAATATTGCATTCCATTTCTCAAGTGAGTGATTACAGGTAAAAGCATGTTTTTCATTCCCCTTAGATGATGAAAAACAGAGTCATCCTAGTGACCCCCATTCAGTACGTCTAGGTCAGGAGTGAGCAAGAGGCTTTGTTCTCAGCTCTTGCATTGCGTGCTGCAAACTGTGGTTACAAAGAGAGTCACTACTTCATGATGAAAGGTCATCTTAGAAAGAATTGTAAGGGAGTCACAAACATAAACTTTTATACACAAAAAAACAGTCAGTCAGCTGAAGTTTTAGTCCTCAGGATGCACACCCATTCATCAAAAACAAAAAGTTGATGTCAGGAATTGGTGAAAGAAATTAATCATCTTGCAGGCAAATGGATGGAGCTAGGAAACATCATATTGAGGGAGGTAATCCAGACCCACACAAGACAATTATCACATGTACTCACTTATAAGTGGTTTTTAAACATAAAGCAAAGAAAACCAGCCCACAAGTCATAATCCCAGAGAACCTAGACAACAATGAGGACCCTAAGAGAGACATACATGGATCTAAATCTACATGGGAAGTAGAAAAAGACAAAATCTCCTGAGCAAATTGGGAGCATGGGGACCATGGGAAAGAGTTGAAGGGGAGGGGAGCAGAGAAAAATGTATAGCTCAATAAAATAAAAAAAACTTAAAAAAAAGAAATTAATCATCACCTTTGATTATTAACCAGACCTCGCAAGGGCAACCAGCAACAATCAGGCCATTTTGTATTTTCGACCCTAGCCTAGTGAGTCAAACAGCTCAGCTATGTGTCCTTGTGAAACTCTAGCTTGTTTTCCGGGGTTATTTATCTTAAAACTATTAGCAAGGCATCTGCTCTAACCTGAAGTTATTTGGAGCTTTGTTTTAGCTAATGGTACATGACTTCCTATTTTCAGCATTGAGAGAATTAGAGCCAGCCTGGCTCCTGGACTCAGGTGCTGTCCTTTTAATCATTAACCTGAGCGCTCTTGAGGTGGAACTCATAGGCCTTAGCTGTGAATCATATCCTTATACCTCTCTTTAGTCATCAAAACTCTGAATAGGCTGTTATTATTATCAAATTAATACTGCTTAGGGAGGGGTCATCTTGACAGTCCACAGGTAAAAATGCCTGGTAGAATGGGTTGTTTCCAAGAGATAAACAAACACACTATATTACAGCAGTAGAGATCTCCCCACGTCCACTCGTACCATGCTAGATACCAGAGGAAGAGGGCTGCAGCAAACACAGAAAGGCGCAGCAGAAACAAAAGACTCGGGGATCTGCAGTTCCTCCCGTGGCCTTGCCTAAATGGAATCAGCCCGTCAGAGGATTCCCTTCTGCTGGGCTGACACCTGGAACCTCAGTTACCCCTCGCTGCTCCTCTGGCATGGCCAACAGCAAGAGCATTGGGCAATTTACACATTGAAGGTTAACAGGAGTCACATGAGTAAAGCTACAATCACAAAGGCACGTGGCAGACAGGCTGTACATGGCAAATCATGTTTTCCATAGAGGCACATAAACACATAACGATAGCCAGTTGTAAGTAAATTCGCTCCTGTCTGCTACACCTGGGAGGGGCATAAAAGCACATTCCAAAAGCAGTTTTGTGTTTTTGAAGAACTGAGGTCCCAAGATTCTTATTTTCTTGGAGTTTTCTCACGAGCATTCGGAGTTTCTTCTTAGATGCACTCCTCATCCAACTGTGTTCTTGGACTGTGTTCTGCCCCTCGCTTTTCCCCTTGTTTGAATTTTAGTCTCTCTTGTCCCCGCTGCATATAGTAGGAGAGCTGGCCCTCATGTTTCCCAGAATTCTCCCGTCTCTGTGTCCCATCCTGTCACAGGAATGATCAGTTTACAAACGAGTGCTATTGAGTCCAGCTTTTACACGGGTTCTGAGCATCTGGAGTCAGGTCCTCAAGCTTGCAGTGCAAATGCTTTACCCACTGTTCCATCTCCCCAACCAAAATTTTTTGTGTATGTACTTCTTATTTGGGTTTTTGCTTGTTTGTTTTTGAGACAAGATCTCATCTTGGTGGGGGAGAGGTGAGACAGGGTCTCTCTACGTAGCCCAGGCTGTCCTGGAACTCACTGTGTAGACCAGGCTGGCCTTGACCTCAGTGACATCTGCCTATCTCTGTCACTGCCACTGAGTCCTGGGGTTAAAGGTGTTTGCCATCACAACTGGCACATTTGAACTTCTGATTCTCCTGCCTGTGCCTCTGTGTGCTGAGATTCCAGATGTGAACCATCACATCTAGTTTTTTTGTGGTTCTGTGGATTGAATGCAGGGTTTCTTGCACGCTCTGGAAGCCTCTACAGCTGCATCCCACCTTTGTCCCGTTCCCAGTGTTTTAGACTCTGCATTTGGCAGTCAGTTGCATAGTCTGATCCCGGGAACCCAGCAACTCATTCTCCTCCTTGGGATCCAGGTTCCCTTCTCCTCTACACATTGACATGCAGGCTGAGAGACTAGAAGCCGTAGGTCTTTAGGACTGTGTATATAAGCTTTGTCTTAGTCATGACCACCTCTGTTGTCTCCTATCTCTTCCCAGGAGTCATTGCTCCAGTGGAAGGAACTGCATTTGACCTGAGAAAGCCAGTGGAACTTGGAAAACACCTGCAGGATTTCCACATCCCTGGTTTCGACCACAACTTCTGTCTGAAGGGATCCAAAGAAAAGCATTTTTGTGCCAGGTTTGTCCTTTTTGCCTCTGCAGAGAAGAAACAGCAGGTTCTTATGAGGAGCATTCCCTATGACACTTTTGGCAGCACCTCATAGGAGCAGGGGTCAAACGCCACCTTCCATAGCTTTGTAAAGTCCTCTGCCACGAGTGAATTCTCTAGAATGTAGCCTCCCCAACCGCGAATCCTCCCTGACCCCCTACCCAGCATCCTCTCTGGCCCTCCACCTCTGCCCGACCTATAAGCTCCTTTTCTGTCAGAGGCCCTGATTCTTCTGTTCTGGTCACCGGTGCCTTCACTGACCGTCCTAGTCTGTGGGACAGAGCTGGAGGCCGTGCTTCTCTTGCAGCTCCCGCCACACTCACCTCCAGTTTGATAGACAAGTGAGGGCACACGCTCTGTCAACGTGAATCCAGTCCTTAGGGTCATTTTGTTTGGGAGTCCTGATAACCTAATAACATGCTTGGCACAAAGAACTAGTCAGCTCATGATTGTGGACTCAAAGGAGTCTGGGGGGAAGGTAACTCAGACCCCAGATAGAGACAAAAAGGACTTCCCAAATCTCTAGGGACCAGGCTTCTTGGGTTCTGCCTGCTCAGAACATCTTCCTACTACATACCTACTATGTTCCTCTCCTTAGTGCCTCTACGCAAAGAGCCCTTCCTGCCTTCTCCCCATCGATTCAAATCCTGGACCCTTCTTGCCAAACATTTTTTTCCAGCCTCTTGGTTGACATCTTTGTATTTTGCATTTAAATTATTTTTTGACCAACTTTGTCCTGATGCACTTAAATTTTTTAAATTTTATTAGTAGTAGTATGCACTGGGGCGGGGGACAGGGGGAGGAGGGAGGCATCTTTCCAAAGTTGACTCTCAGGGTCAAGCTTGTACAACAAGCACCAGCACACCAGCATTCTTTGTTTGAATGAGTTCTTATATGATTTGCCTCCTGGCAAGACTGTGTGACACAGGTGTTTCCTTGTTTCCCCTTGGCAAGAAGTACAGACCCAGGCCAGGTGGTGGGAGGCAGAGACAAGCAGGTCTCTGTGAGTTCGAAGCCAGCCTGGTCTACAGAGTGTGTTCCAGGACAGCCAGGGCATTTACACTGAAAAACTCTGTCTCAAAAAAAAAACAAACCAAAAAAACAAAACATAAACAAACAAACAAATCTTTCAGAGCCCCATGGCCCAACATGGGAGCACATGCCTTTAATCCCAGCACTCCAGAAGGAGAGGCAGGTAGAGTTCATGAGTTCCAGTGCAGCCCAGGCCACACCCTTGGGAGTATATCTCAGTAGCCGTCACCAGTGAGTACAAGGTCCTGGGTGCTGTCTCCTGCATCACAACAGAATCTCAGGACCCCAGAATTGCCTCTCTCCAGCCTCATTGCTCCTCCCTGACTCCCATGATGCTGCCGTCATCCTGTTACTATGCCCTAGAGAGGCCAAGATCATCTGAGAAGCTGTTTCTGAAGGTCCTTAAAGCCAACAGCTCATGCCTCCCCTGTGACGCTTCCAGAATCTTCGCTCTTCTCTCCCACATCCCTCTTGCTCCCGTTGTGTAGCCAGATCTGATTTCCATCCCAAAGCTAGTTCTTGGCCTTTTCCTTCCCCACTGAAATATGTCTTGTCTTTATCCCCAGGGTGCATCATGCCGGAAGCGGGCGGATCCTGGAAGTATACACCACCCAGCCTGGTGTCCAGTTTTATACTGCCAACTTCCTGGATGGCACTCTGAGGGGCAAGAATGGAGCAGTCTACCCCAAGCACTCTGGCTTCTGCCTGGAGACCCAGAACTGGCCTGATGCGGTCAATCAGGTAAAGCCTCAGGCTGGTTTGTCAGGGTCACGCTGATCTGGTGTCACACAGTGTGGCAGATCCCAACACTCAAGTCCACGTTTCTGATTTTCGTTTTATACAACCACAAAAAACCCACAGCCAAGTAACTGTTGTTAAAAGCTCAATTTTTGGCTGGGCAGTGATGGTGCTCACCTTTAATCCCAGCACTCGGGGAGGCAGAGGCAGATGAATCTCTGTGAGTTTGAGGCCAGCCTGATCTACAGAGTTAGTTCCTGGACAGAGAAACCCTGTCTTGAAAAACTAAAAACAAACAAACTAACAAAAAATAATCTGTACTTTCTGGGGGAGGGGTATTTGGACAGGCTTGTGCCATGGAGGTCAGAGGACGACTTTTAGCGGTCAGTTCTCTTCCTCCATGTGGGCTCCAGTGGTAAGACTCAGGTTGTCAGCTTTGGCCTCAAGCTCCTTTACTCGCTGAACCATCTTGCCAGCCGACACCATCTACGAGACCTCCAAAGCCTTTCTTCTTGTCTGTTCTTCTCATTTCCTCTCTACTTGCTACTTAGAGCACTGCTGCTCAAACTGTCAGCCATGGGAAGGAGCTTGTGTCTTCCTCCAGAATATGTCAAGGCATTGCTTCCTGTAGCCAGATCTTGCTTTGACAAAGGAGACATGGTGCTGTGGTAGATCTTCATTCATTTCACTGCAAATCAGCAACACTCTGTCCTCACTGGCACCAGTCCACAAACGTGGCTTCAAAGCTTAGTGCAGGGGCACACCCCATGTGACTGTTGGTACAGCCCTGATGGCTGGCAAGGTCTAAGTGCTGATCCCGTGTGACTGTTGGTCTGGCCATGATGGCTGGCAAGGTCTAAGTGCTGATCCCGTGTGACTGCTGGTACAGCCATGATGGCTGGGAAGGATCTAAGTGCTCTCCCCATGTGACTGTTGGTACAGCCATGATGGCTGGCAAGGGTCTAAGTGCTCTCCCCATGTGACTGTTGGTACAGCCCTGATGGCTGGCAAGGTCTAAGTACTGATCCCGTGTGACTGTTGGTACGGGCATGATGGCTGGCGAGGGTCTAAGTGCTGATTTCCTCCACAGCCCCAGTTCCCCTCTGTGCTGCTGCGGCCTGGGGATGAGTACAACCACACCACCTGCTTCAAGTTCTCTGTTGCTTAAAGAAGGCTGAAGATGCAACCCAGTCCCTCCCATCCCGGTGAAGACATAGAAGCATTAAAAGTGATCCTGCGTGTTAAGTCACTACCATAATAGTCAGCTTGAATCCTGATTTCCTTTTCCAACAGCTGGAGCTGGCTTCAGGCCATGTCTCATGACAAGCTGTGTTCTCTGTCTAGGTCAGAGGACAAATTAACTCTGCTACCAGTGCCTTCCTCTAAGGCCTGACTGTACTGGAAAGGTGGTCTCCATACCCTAATGCTATTGCAGGCCCCATTTCTCCACCCTGGCTCCATCTTGTCTATTTTCTTAAGCCTTCCTTTCTTTGATGGAACTTTTTGTTTTTCTCTCTCCTCTTTTACCTCAGACTACCCTCCAGAAGTTAGTAAAACAGTTTTAACCCCAACTTGAGTTCAAGCTATGAGAATTCATCTCCTTTGTGTCTCTCTCTACCTCAGTCTGCCTAAACATTCCTGGGGTCACTAAAGGGCAAGGAGGGGTTTGGAGCCTGCTCTGTCACAGCCTTTCGTCTCAGACTTACTTTAGGGGCGTCAGGGGTGACTCAGCAGTGAAGAACACACACCACTCCTGCAGAGGACCAGTTTAGCTCCCAGCACCCAGATCAGGCTCACAACTGCCTCTAACTCTAGCTCCGGGGGATCGGGTGCCCTCTTCCAGCCTGCACGAGTACCCACACTCATGTGCACACACCCACACCCACATACACACAATTCAAAGTGAGTCTTTTTTTTCTTCTTAAGTGAGGAGTTTATTGAGAGTAGGGTAAAGGGGAGGGAAGAGAGAAAGAAATGCAGAGAAGAGGAGGAAGGACCAGCCTGCCTCTTCAGAAGAGCAGCGGGAAAAGAGTAAAAGTAAATCTTAGAGATTAAAAAAGATTCACTTTAGAACCACAAGAGCGAGTTGAGCTATCTCTTCATGGTGTGACTGAAATCGTAAGATCCAAATATCCAGAAAGATTTAGATTTTCTGCCTTTGAGGTTAACTAGAAGCCCAGCTTCTAGTGTATCTTCTGTGTGAGAAGATATACAGGCCTAGAGGGCAGGAGATGAGGGAGAACACCTCACACTAACAGTGCCTGGAGGATTAAACTTGGCACGAGGAGCAGAGGCGACGTAGAGATGAAATGGCTGGAGACTCCTCTTTTCCTCAACGATTGCATCATTGGTGATGGGCTTAGGAGCACTGATTCTGAAAAAAATATATAGTTTATGTTATTATCTGCTACAGGCAGTTGAAATAAAACCAGAATTTCACCTTCAGGAGACTCTTATTCATTTGTGTGTGTGTGTGCATGCGTGTGTGCGTGCATGCGTGTGTGCATGTATGTGTGTGTGTGTGCGTATGCACATGTTTGTGCACTCCTATGTAGAGGCTAAGGAGGATTTGGAACATCTTCGTGTTCCCTCTCCATCCATTCCCTTAAGTCAGTTTCACCATTTTTCAGCTAGGCTGGCTGCCAGGAAGCCTCGTCTGTCCTTACAGGGTTACAGGTGTGCACGACCGCGCCCAGCCTTGTTATGTGGGTGCTTGTGGTCCACTCGGGTGCCCATGCAGGCACCGCAAGCAAGGTTACTCACTGAGCCATGTTCCCAGCCTTCATCCTCTCCCCTGCGGTACAAAGGGACAAGACGAATACATGTCTGCAGGGAAGACCTAAAGTTGAGATAGGAATCACGTTCTTTTTCTTCTGGCCTGGGACCCTCCAATGATGGTGGAGCATGAGGAAAGGGTGGACAGCAAATGCTCAAGCTGACCAGAGCCCTAAGGAACAAAAACTAGGAGCCCAGAGCTGTGGCCTTGTTCGTCTTCTGCACTGCACATGAGCAGACACAAGCTGAACACTCAGAGCTCCTAACATCTGTTCTTTATCACGTTCTCCTAGGACCCTCTTACAGATAAATTCCTACTGTCCCATTATGAGGAGCTGTTTCCTCCTAGAGTGGTGGTTCTTAACCTGTGGGTCACAACCCCTTTGAGGGCCAAATATATCCTACATATCATATATTGATTGTATATATTATAAACACATTATGATTCATAACTAACAAAATTGCATTCTGAAGTAGCAATGAAATAATTTTATTTACAGTTCTTCACAACATGAAGAACTGTATTAAAGAGTCACAGCGTTAGGAAGGTTGAGAACCACTGTCCTAGAGGGAAGACAGAGGCTCATAAAAACCAGGAATTTTGGGCTAGAGAGATGGCTCAGAGGTTTAGAGCACTGCCTGCTCTTCCAGAGGTCCTGAGTTCAATTCTCAGCAATCACGTGGTAGCTCACAACCATCTGTAATGAGATCTGGTGCCCTCTTCTGGGCAGAACACTGTATACATAATAAATAATTAAAAAAAACCAGGAATTTCCTGAAAGTTGTAAGATTTGCAAGGTCCTTCTTTCCAGATTCTAGAAGCAGTGTATTAGTCTGGATTCTCTAGAGTAAAGGAACTTATAAAATGGATCTCTCTTTCTTATACACACACGTACATATAAAGGGGATCATATCTATAAAGGGGGATATATATAAATATATATATAAAGGGGGTCATAAATATACATAAAGAGGATTGTATATGTGTGTATATGGATATATGAAGGGATTGTGTGTGTGTGTGTTTGTATTTGGGATTTATGACAATGACTTACAGGCTTTGGTCCAGTTAATCCAACAATGGTTGCCTATGAACAGAAGATCCAAGAATCCAGTAGTTGTTCAGTCCCCATGGCTGGGTGTCTCAACTGTCTTCAGTCTACACCAGAATCTCAGAGAAGTAGGCTCTAATGCCTGTGAAGGAATGGACTTGCTAGTGAGGTGAGAGCAAGCAAGTAAAGAGCAACAGCTTCCTTCTTCCATGTCCTTATATAGGCTTCCAGCAGAAGGCGTGGCCGAGACTAGAGGGAGCTTTTCCTATCTCAAAAGATCAGCATTAAAATGGATCTTCCCACTAGAGGGAGCTTTTCCTATCTCAAAAGATCAGCATTAAAATGGATCTTCCCACCTCAAAGATGCAGATTAGAAATGGATCGTCCCACTTCAAATTAAGCAAAACTGCCTCCCAGGTGTGCCCTCCCTATGGGTCATTTCAGGTAGAGTTGAGTTGCCAGCTGAGGGCAGCCATAGCAGTAAAGAATCCCAGGAGAGAGGAGACTCCTGCCGGTTGAACTGCCTGAGAGATGCCTTGCATTTGCGATTTGAATATATTTTGGTCACCAGAATAAGGGTGGGTATGGGACTCCATTGGTAGAGTGCTTGCTTAGCACACACGAGGACTGGAGTGGGGCTTTAATAGCTTTGCTGAGCCCCACAGTGGGACATGAGCTTTAAAAGGTAGGAGGCTCTGGTGAACCTAGGTGACTCAGAGTGGTATATAAATCAGATTCATACAGTGCTAGAGCAATCACGAGGAGAGCAGGGGAGAAAAGAAGCAAGCAATGTTAGGGTCACCTGAACGCAAAATGTGGCAAAATTTGTGTAGGGCTATAGAAGAAAAAAAATTGACAGAAAGTTCAGTGAAAGCCTCTGAAAGGGATGAAAGCCTGAGAACCGTTCATGCAGGGAAGAGAAATCACAAATGAAAAAGGCAAAGTTTATCCCAGGGATGGGATGGGCGGTTACCCATCCCTCCAGAGTAACCTGTGCACTTTTCTCTCCTGCAAGAGCGTGTACCGAAGATGGAAATGATTATACATTAAGGCCAAGGCATGTCTGATAGAGGCAGCAGACCTAGCCACCAGTTAAGAGCCCATCAGTGCTGGGGAGCCACATCTAGCAGCAAACAGGGCTTGCGTCTGAGCCAGCCCCCACTGAGTCTTCTGGAGGTGAGAAGCTGCGTGACAGCCTCAAGGCAGTTCCCAGGATGAGGCAGGCAGCTCATGGAGCATGACTAGATAGTATAATGCTAAACAAGGTGGGGCTTCCCATTTATACCCCTGTAGCCCACATTCACCTCTTGAGGAAAAAACTGCTACATCTATAAAAATCTTTTCGTGAAGTATTGGGCCTCGCTAACACTTTTTAAAGTATCGACTTAGCTGCTTAGTCTCAAGACCAGTTGTCGCTTGCTTGGATTGGCCAACAGTAGGCCTTTGGAAATCTAGCCCACTCTTTGTAAGCTCTCATGCCTTAGCTTCCAAGTATTTTACAGTCTTAGGAAAGCACCTGAGAGGCATGTAAGCATGTCTAAAGGAACGCAGATGGTCAACCAGGCCACATTGGATACAAGGACCAGGCAAAACTGGGAATCTTGGGACTCCTGTTGGTGACACCCAGTAAAGTGGACAAGAAAAATCTTGCAAAGAAAGACCCAATATACCACAGAGTATTGCTGCTGCTGACTTTGTTCAGTGGGGTTCTTTTTTTTTTCTTTCCTTGGTTTTTCAAGACAGGGTTTCTCTGTATTGCTTGGGAGCCTGTCCTGGAACTAGTTCTTGTAGACCAGGCTGGCCTCGAACTCACAGA
>LOJH01025173.1:0-14569 GCA_001685095.1 Ellobius talpinus
AGAGACAGAGAGAGACAGAGACAGAAAGAGAGACAGAGAGACAGAGAGACAGAGAAGGGAGGGAAGCGGAGAAGTGGGGAGAGAGGCAGAAACGAAGTTGCCTCTCCAAGAGGAAGACCGAAAAAAGAGCGAGCTCAGGCTGGAAGGTGAAGATCAGCCTGCCTCAGCGGATGGGGAGGGAGTGGGCGTGGCTTGTCTCTTAAAAAGACAGAACAACCATTACAGATATCTTCCTTGATTATTGGCCATATTATTTGTTTGTATGACAAGGGCTCTTGCTGAACTGAACCTGAAGTATCACCAGTTGGCTAGACTGGCTGACTGGGAGATCAGGGATCCTCCAGTCTGTCTGTACCTCTCCATCAATGGACTCGGGTCACAGGCTCATGTCACCATAGCCACAAGAGTGCTGAAGACTGAACTTAGCTCCATGTTTATTCGATAAACACTTTACCCACTGAAAAGTCTACTCGGTTCTTCTTCTTTTTAAGTACCCTTTTTATAGTTACCGAGCATGCCAGGCCAACAAAGTTCAAACGAACAACTATTTTGTGTGTGTGTGTGTGTGTGTGTGTGACAATCCATGTGTCAGTCTTGTTAATTATGCACTGGGTGGGTTGGGAGTAGCAAAGACTAGCTCATGTACCCTTGCTAAAAAAAAAAAATCTAAGACTACAGTGTTGAGGAAGCAAGAAGGAACCCTTCCTATAATAATCCACTCTGAGGAACCCAACTGATGACATCTGAATGGAGGTTAACCGGCAGTCTAGCTCTCCACGATGTGACGCACAGTTGTTACCTCCCAGTGAGGAAGACAACATTAAGGAACTAGAGCGCTCTGGCATCAAAGCATTAGAAATGCTAGGAAGACTTTGTGTCCATCCTGCTGTCTGTGAGCTCAGGATGGCTCCCCAGACAAAGATCAAGTGACTTCCTAGAAAAATATCATTCATCACAACAGCTTAAAATAAAATGTCTCCAATCTTACGTGAATTTCATTAGAGACAGAAATCTTTCCACAAAGAAGAAGTAGGGGTTTTAGAGCTAAATTCTACTTGACATGTGAGGCTGAGTGCTCTGAAGTTAAGGCAAGTTTGCCAGAGAATTAAGAAAAAAAGAGAATGCCTCCAGCTATTCTACGATGCCTCTCTGATGTGCCCCTCAAAGATGATAGAACAGTGTAAGAAAGGGGAATTCAGATCACATTCAAGAAAGAGGTTGAAATAAATACCAGGGACCAGGAAAACTAACGGGCTTATCACTGAAATGCAGGGTTCATTTGACATCGCAAAGGAACTATGGAACTAAAGATAAGTGTGATTGATTTCTCCTAACGTTTCACAAGTGATCACACTGAAATCCCAGTTTGGGAGCCACTGTTACAGAAAGGTTTGAGACGTAAAAGAAAAATGCTGTGTATTAAAAGTTCCATCATTTATTTGGCCCATCCAAATGTACATAAACATTATGTGCATGAGCCAGTTTGAGATAAAAACATGATCATTTCAAATAATGTTGAAAAGCTTCTCAGATAGTTCCACATCTATTTATGATTTAAGATAAAACATTAATCAGATTAAAATAAACTTAAAAGACTAAAGTTATTGAACAACAACAAACATAACATCATTTTGAGTGGTGAAATTTTCAAAAGGATTCTCCTCAAAATTAGAGAAATGTCAAATATGCTGTATTATATTCTTATACAGCTGTCTGCTGAGACAAGGAAAGAGAAACAGGTACCAGTGAGATAACTCAGTGGGTAAAGGCACCTGCCAGCAAGTTTAACAATCTGAGTTTAATTCTGGGATTGAACTCACAGAGTAGAAGGAAAAAAACAAGTCTACAATTGTACTAACACACACACACATGCATACAAATGTCATAAAATTTAATTAAAAGAAAGAAAGATATGTTCTAAAACCTAGCACTAGAAAGGAATTCTCATTATTCCTAGGTTATGAGATTGTTTAAGAAAAACACCAGAGCATACACACTATAGCTGAGGGGAGATTTTCTGAACTGCTGGAAACATCAATACACATATACTAACAAACAAAAGCTATATTTTGTTTAGGGAAAGTTTTACCATGTAGCCCAGGCTGGCCTCCGGTTCTTCAATTCTTCTACTTCAGCCTCTTAAATGTTGAGACTACAGGCATGTGTCATTCCCCCCAGCTAGAAAATATTTTCACTATTTCAAAAATTAATATTAAAGTACTTTTAATGTAATCAGGAATAAATCTAAGAAATGACACACAAGGTATGCTTGAAGAAAATTTCAGTAATAAATAAATGTGTGGGTTGACCATTTACAGTTAGAAAGATTCAATTTGTAAGAAGTCATCTTTTTTTCCAAAAAGAATTATAGGTTCAACAACATTTGTATTAATATATAAATTACCTGCAGCTGGAGAGATGACTCAGCAGTTAAAAGCACTTACTATTCTTTCTGAGGACCAGAGTTTGGTTCCCAGAATTCATGTCAGGAGACACACAACTGCCTGTAAACCCAGCTCCTGGGGATCTGATGCCCCCTTTTGTCTTCTATGGGTACTTACATGCACACAGACATAGATACATATACATATAAATAAAGAGCAAAACAAATCTTTTTTCCTTTAAAAAAGATAATTATCAAAAGTAAAAACAACTAGTAACTTCATCAAATTCTAAAACTCATGAAACAAGTCTGTAAAGCCTAAGAGTGGGGCCAGGAGATGTTTAGTTGATAGAGGAACTGGTTCACAGACCTGCTGATCTCACTCTAATCCTTGGATTCTACAAGGTGTCAGGAAAGAGTCAATTCCTGAGACTTGTCTTCTGGCATTCATGCTTATGCCCCCCCAACACACACACATGCATGCACACATACACACAAAACACACATGCGCACACCACACACTCACACACATATACATACACACATATGCACACTTTCCACACACACAATACTACACATACATGTGCATGCACACACAACACATACATATGCACGAACAACGCACTCATACCACATACACATGTCTATCTCTCACATACACATACACACACACCATACACATGCACAAACACAAGTAAACACACATACATACCACACATACATAGGCACGCACATGTGCACACACCAACCACATGCACACACACCACACACACGTGAACACACACCACACCCACATACACGTGCTCAAAACAATTTAAAATTCAAGCATAAGGCTCTTCTGAAAAAGAATAAGGGAGTGATGGGAAGGTATCCAGATGTTTCACAGCTGTGTAATCAAGGAATGCTGCTGTTGTTGCAGAGGTAGATGGCTAGAGTACTGTGGTACAAAATACTTTCATACACAAAACCAGAGAATCAGCAAAGATGGACCACAGGCCCCTGGGGAAGAGAAGGGCTGTTTTATGAAGGTATACAGCATTAATTTGCCCCAAAATGAAAAAGAATCCTAGAATCCTTCATGGTTTAAGGACTCTAATGTTAAAGGCAAAACTCTTTTTTAAAAAATAAAGGAAATAGAAGAATATTTTTGTCACTTCAAGGTGGGAAAAGATTTCCCAAAGGTGTTAAATCAAAATAGAAATGTCTGATAACAATAATTGTAATAAAATGACGACTTTGCCTGTTAAAACACACCCAGAAAAAAATTTAAAAGGAAAGACACAGACTGAATAAAGATACTTACAGTGGATATAATTGATAAAGCAATGAAATACAAATTATATATATATATGATTCCTAAAAATAAGTAAAAACTTCACAGTAAAAAACATGACCAGCAATTTTACGGAGAAGTAAATGTGAACCATTTACAAATATATTAAGATATTATCAATCCATAATTATAATAAAAATCAGTACCAATAAAACGCCCATTTATTAGCAGTAGTTTTGAGTGTGAAAAAGATCCAGTAATAAGTGTTGCTCAGGGACTCAAATTCTACTGTCACAGAAACAATTTCGCTCTGTTTTACAAAGTTGCATATTTGCATAATCTCTTAGCCAGCAGTTCCACACCAAGCAAAAGTCTTTGGCAAAAGCTCCTGCATAGGAACCAAGGTAGCATGTCCTAACAGCCAAAACCAGACATAAGTCAGACGGTGGTGGACAGGCGAGCAGCCAGATACAGCAGGGTTCCCTGTAGCATTAGATTACCCAGCCCTGGAAAAATAAATAAATGCCCCATTGAACTCAACACCCTGATTGGATCCCAAAGACATTACAGCAAGTGGAAAACAGGAAGCTATCCAAAGTCAATCATATTCACAACTCCACATCTCAGAAATTAGCCACATGGAACAAGATATTCATTGGGAACTTATGCATCAATGACAAAAAAAGTCATTGTCTTAAAAAGTCGTGAATGATGACATAGAATTCCAAGGCACAGTTACTTCCAGATGCCATGGTGTTGGTGAGGGAGGGAAGGGGAACTCAGGCCCATACACTGAAACCGGCAGCGATCCAGTTGTAAGCTAAATGTTACTCCTGGTGTCCATTTTGTCTCAGAAATCATATATATGCCACATACCACACATTGTTTTGTATTATCTCAAATGCATATCTCAAATGTATCTTTCAACAAAAAATGTCATATTTGCTAAAAAAAAGTGAATCTAAATTTGAGTTATAGGTACAGGTTACCACCATTGAAATATAATGGCGTTTTGTTGCTGAAATTGACATTTATAAGCTACTATATGCATAAGGTACTTATCCATTGTGCCATCCCTTACCTGTTATGACACCGAAATATCTAGGCAGCTTCTATGTGATCTACTCATAGGACTAGCAACGTTTAGGGTTTGTGTCCTAGATTGAGTATATTTACTTATTAGAAGAGTGCATCAGAATTTTAACTTCTCAATACTCTTGCCCTTTGAATGACTTATCTGTAGGTGTTATTAATGGACTTTATATTGTCAGAGCTTGAAGGAATTTAGAAATTGGTTATTCCAGGTCTCTCTCCTTAGGAATGAGCACACTGAGATCCTCAAAGTAAAGTGACTTTTCAAACACAGAGAAGGCCAGAGGAAAGAGGATGTTTCTATTCACTTCTCTTGTTCCCAAGACCCATTCTCTAGCAGTGAACACTGGGTAGAAGGGGATCAGCACATCTGACTCTTACAGAACTGCCATTGAGGTGTCTTTCATAAAGAAAATGTGAGATGTGCTCTCATAAGAATTGAGGTAAAGGGAAGAGGAAGGAAAGTTGAAGGCCACAGACACCACTCGTGTCCCGGGAAACAAAAAAGGACATTCAGGACAGTGGCCTCAAGGGAAATCATCATCAATTAATCAGAAAATGAACAGCAGTTGGATTCAGATGCATAGATCTTCCTTTACCACACTGATAGGTGTGTAGTGGTCTCTACAAGACTGAGAGGTTCAGCTGGAACATCGGAGTCTCAGTTTATGGCTGGGACAGAAATGGGAGGACAAATATGTCCAAATTAGATGTCAACAGATGATTGAGCCTGCTTTTGAGAAAGGAAGATAACGGATAGTTAAAATGCTACTAAACCTTTTCTTCCTCTCAGAGGTGAAGAAACTCAAGTCGCATTTTACTACACAAACTTTTGCTTTGGACTCTGCAGTCCGAACGATTCTGTAAAAAAAAAAGCATCTTGTTATGAGCCCAGTGTGAAGGTACACATCCATCATCCCAACATGTGTATCCCAGGAGGACAGAAGTTTAAGGTCATCTTTGGCTACGTAGTGAGTTCAAGGCTAACCTGGGCTACCTGAGAGCATCAAAAACAAAGTGGGGCTGGAGAGATGGCTCAGCAGCTAAGAGCACTGGCTGCTCTTCTAGAGGACCTCTGTTGGATCCCTAGCACCCACACAGTGGCTCATAGCCCTGAGCGACTTCAATGCCAATTTATCCAATGCCCTCTTCTAGCCTCCAGGGGCAGCAGGCGTGCATGTGGTACACACATGGAGGAGCAGGCAAAACATTTCCACGCATGCAATCTTTAAAGACTTTAAGCAAGTTATTTAGAATTTTCTTTCTCCTTTAGTATACTATCAAAAAAATCGGCTTTGATGACACTGTGGGAAATAAAGTCTGCTACTACGGTGTTGGCTGTTAAGTGTCACTCTCTCTTGTTCTCTGTTTTCAAAGGTTAAATGAACTTGAGGGGCCAGATGTGGTAGGCACTAGGCACTTGTGGGTACTGATCAGTTTAAATCCAGCTAGTTCATTTGAAGGGCATCCTGGTAACATTAGCTTTCAAAGATTTCATAGCCAAGGACAGAATACAGACTATATCATTGATTTTTATAATAATTACACATTGAAATGATGATATGGTGACCAGAGTTGGTTCAGTAAAAGATATTATTAGCACCAATTCTATTTGCTTCTTTTTCCCTATCATAATGTGGTTCCTAGAAAACTAAAAGTTACCTATTTGGTTCATATTATGTTTCTGTTGAAGAGGGAGGGCCATGTTGGAAGCTGGGGGTTTGCTCATACCAAATTCCAGTTGTGCCTGTTTTTAATTTTATTGTCATTAAGTAGAATTTGAAAATGATGTTTTCCCTATGGATTCTGACCAGCCTCTGGGCTAGCATGCAGGCCTGCCTCTGAGGCGATCAGCAAGCGGTTTGCTCCCTAAGTCTCGCCCAGTGCTCTTAAGTATTCGGCTGACTTGTGAAAACTTCCCAGCATTAGTAGATTAGCTGCCCGCTAATGGCAATAATTGCATTCTTTCCGGAATACAGCTAACTGGCAATATTTTTCTTCATTTTCTGCTGTCTAGTTTGGTTTTGGATTGAGAGAGAAACATCTGTGGAAACAGATATAAAAATAATGAGTATTTATGCAATTAATCACTGTGTGTCAGCTGCGGTATGAAAGAAATAGCAATGTCCTGAGAAACAGCCAAGGGGGCTCTGTAAGGATTCCTGGGCAGGCTTTGGCACAACTTGCAACCCATTTTATTTCTGGGCCAAATGAAGTAACACAAAACACCACTTCACAACTTTAATTAAGCAAAGGAGGTGCGTACAAAATGAATAAAGAGGAAAACTCTTTAAGGAGCAAGCTGAATGGTAAATACAGTATCGGTAACTTAACAAGTGGTGTTTAGTTAGCTTTTCTCACGTATTTAGCAAATACTTGGAAAGCTTTAGCATACAAGGGCACCATTATAAACATCCATCAAATTCCTGTGTCACTATCCTACATATGTAGGTTAAAAAAAAAGGAGGTCCAAATTCCCAAGTTTCACATCCCAGTGATAAATATTCATTTTATTTCCATGTTTCAGGTTCTGAGAAGTGTCCTTAAAATTAAGGTCACATTGGAAACAATCTGTCCCTAGACTGAAGGCTGAGACGGATTTCCAAATGTTTTAGGAAGGGAAATGAAAAGTGGATGTGTTTATATAAAGTGAAATCATTTTCCTACTTTTTAAGCAGATTACACGTGGCAATGCTTCTCACAGATCTCCCTTGCCTACTACAGAACAAAGACACGGAAGCACTGAGACCCGTGGGGAGGAGGCAGATCCTCAGGGACACATCTGTAACTCCAGGAGGCTGAAAGGAGGACAGAAAATCCACAGAGAAGCAAAGCTGAAGCCTGGAGTTACCTAGTGCTGCTCAGGCTAGGCATGCGTACTTGCATCCCACAAAAAAAGTACTAAGAATTTAGATCTTTCAAAGGATGTGTTTAGAAGGCTGGATAAATGACTCAAACATTAAGATGGGGCCACTCTTACAGAAGACCCAACTTGGGTTGCCAGCACACATCGAAGTTCGCTCGCAACCACTTGGAACTCAAGTCCCAGGAGATCAGACACTTCTGGACTCTGTGGTCACCTTCACACATATGTGTATACCCACCCCCCGCCACACACACATATACACATATAATAAAGCTGTACATGATGGTTGCACATATTTAATCCCAGGATTCAAGTGGCAAAGGCAGGCAGATCTCTATGAATTTAAGTCCAACCTACTCTACACAGCAAGTTCTAGGCCAACCAAGACTACATCATAAGGTCTTATCTCAATAAAATAAACAAATATACGGTGGTGGTGGTGGTGGTGCACATCTTTAATCCTAGCACTCAGGAGGCAGAGGCAGGTGGATCTCTGTGAGTTCGAGGCCAGCCTGGTCTACAAGAACTAGTTCCAGGACTGGCTCCAAAGCAACACAGAGAACCCTATCTCAAAAAAAAAAAGTTTGTTTATAACCCAATGGTTTGTTGGGGTATGTTTAGAAGAGACCCAGAGGGTCTTCAAGTGATCCTTTGGGTAAAGAGACACTTGAAAAAGAGTAAACATCAGCCTGTGGTGTTGTGTGGGGCTCCAAGGTTCAGTGTCCCTGTGTACACCAGCTACCCTCTCCTCTCCCACTTGCTGGATGAGAGCAAACAGGACTCTTCCCTGTAGCCCTTTCCACACTGTCATGGAAGCCTCCAAAGGAGCAAGACAGTGTTGATCATGGTGTCCCTTGCCAGCATTTAGAAGCTTTTCCTGGCCCAAGGATCCCACTTTAATGCAGCAGCCCTCTCCTAGTCCACGGTTCTTTGTAGCATGAGAAAACTAATCCTACAAACTAGGCCTGAGTCTTATAGGAGGATCAATCATCCTTCCCCTTATTCTGAAGTAAATCATTCACTGGCAATAAAAATCAAGTGCCTTTACACTAAGCACGGGTGATAAACACTCAGTAAGGAACAGCAAGAAGGGAAAGCAATGAGGGGTGGTATGACATCAAGAGAACAGCAGAGCAGAATAGGGAATAGCAGCTTACACGATGACTGAAGTTAGATGCTCTGCTTGGAGAATCTATAGTGTTTTTAGTAATTTGCTGTACTCGTTAGGGTTTCTATTGCTGCAATAAAACATCATGAGCAAAAGCAAGTTGGGGAGGAAAGGGTTTGTTTGGCTTGCACTTTCACAGAACTGTTTATCATGGAAGGAAATAAGGATAGGATCTCAAACAGGACAGAAACGGGGGGGCCAGGAGCTGACACAGAGGCCATGGAAGGGTGCTGTTTATTGGCTTACTCTCCCTGCTTGCTCAGTCTGCTTTCTTATAAAAACCAGGACCACCAGCCCAGAGATAGAACCACCCACAACGGTCTGAGCCCTCCCTCATCAATCTCTAATTAAGAAAATCTCTTATAGCTGGGTCCTTTGGAAGCATTTTCTTAACTGAGGTTCCCTCCTTTCAGATAACTCTAGTTTGTGTGTCTAGTTGACATAAGACTAGCCAGCATATTCAGCAATAAATATACAGTAAAGTACAATTAAGTGGAAACTAAACAGAATTTTACAAAAGTGAGTCAGCAAGAGGGTGACATGGGTCACTGGGCCAAAGGACATACTGCATAAGCCTGGTGGCCTGAGTCCAATCCCCATAACCCACATGAAGATGGAAGGAGAGAACTGGCTCCACAAAGCTGTCCTCTGACCCCCACACATGCACCATGGAGTGCACATGAACACATACATCATACATGCACACCGATAATTAATTAATTAAAAAATGAAAAGAAACATAATGTTCAATGCATGGAACTATAAATTACTTGGTTCTGGATTATCTGGACACATTTGCTGACTCACAGCAGGCTACCATCACCCTGCTCTCAGCCTTTCTCCTGTTTTATTTCTTTTGACACTGAAAGGCAATGCCTAGAAAGTGACGGAACAGCCACTGCACCGACTGCAAGGCCAGTCTAGCAGCACCACAAGGACCGGAGATGGGAAGAGAAGGCATTTTTAAAAATGGTAAAATAACCAGCTTCTTGAGGGATTGGTCTAGAGATGCAGCTCAGAATCCTGGCAAGGCAAGCCAACCTTAAAATACGGTGCAAGTGTTGGTGGAACAGTCAGAGGCACCACAGCACACACGCACAGGTAGGGCATTGGCATTACTCCTGTTTTGGGTCCTGTAGCCAAAAAACACAATTTGTGCAGAGCTAACCCAAGAGACTGTAGAAGGTGAGGATTCAGAACAAAAGATCTGTAGCCCCTGTTCAGAGCCACACAAGTTTCTTTGTTACTAATGAAAGCTATGTGATAGAACTAAGAAACCTGTCTTTGTTCCTTGAGATATTTCCCATTCTTGGGTCCTATCACCAAAGGGGAAAAAAATCAGAGCGAAAAACAAAGCCAATCAAATCAATCCCTTCTCCTCCCATATCCCTTCCTCTAAGGGACCCAAACCCTCTTCCCCACCTTAGAATGCATGGGCAACCTCGCCCTTCTTGCCTGCACTAACATTTTGCATCTCTACAGCATATGAAATAGATTTATTTTTTCTATAGTGTGTAAATATTGTACCAGTCAAGGAACTTTTTAAATATGAAAATTCCCCAGTGTTATCTAACTCTAAACATCTTTGATGTTCAAACCTTAAGAAAGCTATCAGAAGGTCAAAATGGAGACTGAAAGTAATTCAAGCAATCAGCATGAGGTACTAAATGCCATGACACAAATCCAATGCATTGAGAACTTGCCAACCTCCACACTCACATTCATATTTTTTTATCATCATAGGAGCTAAAATAAAATACATAGAGAAATATGTGAATTCTGTGCTGCATTCTTTAAAAGCTATGACTTTATAGATCACAACATCATAAACAGAGAAGCCACAGACATTAGAAAACAGTGATTTACAGCTCCATTTGAGAAGGGAAGATAAAAAATAATTCCAATGGGATTCCTTTCCCAGAAAAAAAATGTTGTATCCTCAGATGTAAACAATAACCACCTACTGAGCTTAGATGGCAAGAATGTAAAATCTGTTTAATTACAAAATAAAGCTTAGCCCTGAAAAATTCAATTCTCTGTTCCTTTTTAAACAATGCCCCTATGTCATAGGCCTTAGAGGGGTCCATCCCATGATGTGAGCACCATTGAGGTCTAAAAGAACCACACAGACTGTAGCTCTGAACAATTCTAAGGCGCTTTGACAAAAGACTGACAGTGTACAAAAGGGACTCAAAGATGTGATATGAACAGAAAAAAAACTTCAATATAGACTTGTGCTTCTCAGCATGGTCTCGGATCCCATGGAGATATTAAGCATTAATGCAAAGGACAATTGCTATTTATTCATTTTTATCATCCATCAGTTCCAAAGTATTTCAGTGGGACATGAACTATGGAAAGAAGGAAAACGGAACTGATTTTTTTTTTAAATTCACATATTAAGGAACTTAACTTTCAATGAATCAAAAATCTGTTTTGGGAGGAAAATCAATTTATGCTTACTTACAGTAGTATCCTTGAGGTTAAAACCTTCCATCCTGAAGAAACACATGCAGTGTTAAAGAGAAATAAAACAGGATATTTTAAAACTGGGAAGTGAAACAACAGAACTTTTCTAAGGTGAGGTGAAACATTCCACATTGCACAGATGCTCATTAAGACAGGAAGTAAATAAAATAGCTTCAGGAAGTCCCTGAAACTGATCAGATTCATTAGTTCCCTCCCTCATCAAGGGGATATAAGCAGAAAAGACTGCCCAGAGACTCTCGCAGACAAGCCTAACAGCTTGGGAGAAGCAGAGACCACCAAAGCTGCCCAGGAGACTCTCAGGCAAGTTTACTTACCTTGAGGAGGTTCAGACCAAATGAACCACCCAGAAAGAACAAATCTAACCCACTGAGCTGCCTACAAGTTGTGCAATGAGCTTTAGGTTTTCAGTCTGGTAAGCTGTCACCCATGAGTCATTTCTGCTCCTGTAAATAACCCCTCACCCAAACTCCTGTAAGTAAGAGCAGTAAAACTCATTGGTTCACTGTTAGATTTTGGTGACATCCATAAATGGTCTGTCACCAGTATCCTGTTTGGGTTGAAATGTTGGTTCACATCTCTCCCGGAATAGTGTCACACAGCAATAACAAAATAGTTCTTTCTCAGAGTGACTTTTATAGAAACAATTTTAAACATGTATGACCATCTCATCATGATGCCAGTTCATTTTCTCTCTCTTTACAAGTCATTTACAATCTCATTCTATAGCTCAGACCAAGCTTGGACTCTCCACCTTCCTGCCTGAGCCCCCACTAAGTGCTAGAATTGCAAGTGTGTGCTTCTAAAGCTACAGTGGTTTTAGTTTGTAGCTGGAATTGTACAAACAGAATTTCTTAAAAAGTTGCCTAACAAAATTCAGGGTACCATTCAGTGGTCTTGCCATTTTGTCAAAGATGTATAATTAACTTATTATCTTAACTGACTTAGCACATGGAAGTCTCATTTAAAGTTGTAATAAGGTATTTAAGTAACACACCTCTGTCTGAAACTGCATAGTGCATGATGCTGGAATGAATGGTTTACAAAACAGGTTGCACTGGAGCTCAGAGAAAAATACTATTAAAGCTGATGTCATCAGATAGTTTACTCTATTAATAAATATACCAGATTTAAAATTGGAATATTTACAAAATATATGTTCTATAATATAAATGTGTAAAGAATTAGAATTTATAATAGTGCTGTAGATTAAAGTGAAAAATCTAATTGGGAGGGGAAGAGATTCAGCTTTTACATTTGGTAATTTGGACAGCATTCTTATCAAGTTCAATCTATTATTGTAGCTAGCCATTAGGAACTTAAACAGGAGCATGTTTTTCTGAGGACACCTGGGGCTCTGAGGTAGTTAAAGAACACATATTAAGACTCACAAGGCTTCCCCATAGTGCAGGAGGAATGTCTAGGCTTTACCTGGCCCTCACCTTAAAGCTACTAACTGCATGGGGTTGGAAGCCTCTGGACCAGCAGACAAGGGAAGCCAGTATGGAGCTCTGTCTGTACCCATGCTTATGGATAACTGCCTCCCTTCAACCTTGGGACTGGAGATGGCCTAACTTCTGCAATGTATTAAAATGTTCCTAGGCCTAGTAACACAGTTCAGTGGAAGAACACTTTCCTAACGTGCACAAACCCTGGGCTCAATCTCCAGGACTCAAAATTAGTGACTAAATTAATGTTATTACAACTTTCAAGCCGGGCAGTGGTGGCTCACACCTTTAATCCCAGCACTTGGGAGGCAGAAGGAAACAAATCTCTGCTAGTTCAAAGCCAGCCTGGTCTACAAAACTAGTTCTAGGACAGCCAGAGGTACACAAAGAAACCCTGTCCCAAACAACAACACAAAAGAATCTTACTTGATTTAGTAATTTGAACATCACAATATGAACCACAACATGGGTGAGAAACACAGGCCTATAATCTCAGCATTTGGAAAGTGAAGGCAGAAGGGTCAGTCATCCAAGGTCATCTTTGGCTATCTAAGGAATCTGAAACAAGTTTGAGCTCCACGAGACATTCCCCAAACTAAGAGGAAAAGAGAATTATGCAATGCATTATAGCAAGAGTAGAAGAGAAAGAATTCAGGAAACCAAAGCTTAAGGATTTTTCCAGTTTCTTCAAAGTCTGTGAAGAAAACTGGTCATGAGATGTTTAGTAATATCATGGTGTCCAAATGTTCACTGACAACCTCTTTAAGAAACATTAGTTCAGCCATGCAAATCGTCCCTTTTATTGGTAGCTTTTAGAAGGTGTCTCACTTGTTTTAATGCTACAAACTATTGCCGCAGACAATCAATCAGCCAGAGCTGTCAGAGTGTTTAAGATTCAGGCTTACTTTTATCTGCACAACTTTAGTTTCGTCAGATCTTGTGTCAGTGAGAGACTTCCCTCTCTGGCCTCTTCGGTGTCCAAATTTGCACTTATTTCTCATTACTTGCTCGTCGTCTTCTATGGGTCTTCGAACATATTTAAAGCGATCTTTGAGAGCTCGTTTCCATAAAAACTGTGTAAAATAACAAAGCAGGCCAATCAATCATTAAAGATTGCCTAATCTTTATAGAATGACATAATTTTTGTATGCCACCCATAGGGTTGAAATTATTTTAATTTTATTATGATAGAAACCGTGAATCTATCCTTAGATTTATCCTGACAACACTTTTGTGATGTTACTGTTCAAATTATAATCACCAAGTTACAGCTAAGGAAACAAAACAAACAAACAAAAAAATCCAAACAAACAAACAAATGTACTTTATTTCCTTGTGAGCAATGGAAGGGCTGAGAAAACCTTAGTCAATGATCTGGCATTTACTTATTGCCATTCCTGGTTTCACAGCTCAAGTTCCAGCATTCCTGGATCCTCAGCAAGCTCTACAGCCTAGGTTGGGAAGAGTCAGATTCCAGCACTAAACCCAGTATGTACTGACGAAGTAATTTTCAATAAGTGACCCTTTTAGTCTAGTTTCTTCAGCTACAATGGAATAGCATGATATTTCCTACCCAATGCACTGTGCGTGTATGCAGGTGCATAAGCAGGGATGCTTTACATGTGGGCGTAGGCATACGGAAGCAGAGGCAGAGGTGAACGTTGGGTGTCATTTTTCAGGAGTCTCCACTTTCCCAGCACAGGGATCATAAGCATGCATGCATCACCATGCTTTTTGTGTGAATGCTGGCTATCAACCTTGAGTATCATGCTTACATGGTAAGCACTTTATGGACTGAGCTAAATGAGAGAGAGAGAGAGAGAGAGAGAGAGAGAGAGAGAGAGAGAGAGAG
>LOJH01025177.1:1258-14486 GCA_001685095.1 Ellobius talpinus
ATCTATCTATCTATCTATCTATCTATCTATCTACTTATCTGTCTATCTATCACCTATCTATCTATCTATCTATCTAATCTATCTACCTATCTACCTATCTATCTATCTTATAGCTTCTACTTAAATGTTTACTTGTTGCAATGATCTCAGTTATGAGTACTTTTCTGGATGTTCTTTAATATGGAATCCAAACTTTATATACAATGATAACATTGTGACATCATTTATAGTACAAAATCAATCTTTGAAATTATTTCACAATAAAGTCAATCATGACCTATACTATCACAACAGTGTGTATATATAGTGAAAATTACACAGAATTTAAGAATGTTTGTAGACTAATTGATAATTTGTGAAATTTGAAATGCACATCTGTATACTATATTTGCATGAAACATCAAATATTTAAAGTAATGATAGTGGCAGCAACAAACCTAATAAACCAGAAGGAAATATGCCATATATATTCCGTAGAGGTAATTTTCTTAACTGCATAGTATTTTTTATTTCAATTTATTATATAATGAGAATATCCTACTATTGAATAAAAAACAGCAATTTAATTTAAAAGTAATTTTACAATCAATTATTGAGAGGCTCGTGCCTTTTATTTCCATAAATTTAGTAAATGAAACAGTTTCTCTCTTCTTTTTTATATTCTTTCTTTCAAATCAAACACATATTACCTTCAAAGTCATAGATCATGTGTTGACAGAGGTTTCTGTTCTGCCCAATTCCACAGCTATTCAGACCCAAGGACACACACAGAGGTCCATGGTTTGGGAGGTCCTTCTGTTTATGTGTTTCTTTAATTGGTTGAATAAAGAAACTTCCTTGGCCTTTTGATAGGGCAGAACTTAGGTAGGCATGGAGAAGACAGAACTGAATGCTGGGAAGAAGTGCAGACAGGCAGATGCCATGGAGATCTTGCCTGAGATGGATGCTGGTTAGAATCTTGCTGGTAAGCCACAGTCATGTGGCAATACACAGATTTAATAAAAATGGGTTCAATCAGAACATAAGAGTTATCCAATAAGAAGTTAGAGCTAATGGCCAAGCTGTCTTTATATGAATATAGTTTCTGTGTGATTATTTTGAGTGTAAGCTAGCCGGGCTGCCAGAACAGAACAAAGGCCCGCACTCCATGTAACAGGTCTAAATTAACTATAAACTGATTTGTCTATTAGCTCAGGCTTCTTATTAACTCTTACAGCCTACATTAACCCATGAATCCTGTCTGTGTTGGTCATGTGGCTTGGAACCTTTTATCAGTGAGGCATTCTCATCTTGCCTCCTCTGTATATGGGTGACACCAGGAGACTGAGTCTTTACTCTTCCCTGAATTATCCTGTTCTTGTTGCCCCATTGCTACTTCCTGCCTGGTTGCCCTGCCTATACTTCCTCCCTGGCTACTGGCCAATCAACATGTTATTAAAACAATACCAGTGACAGGATACAAGACCATTGTCCCACAGCAATAATGGGCCAAATATATCCCATTTCTTTGTGTTTCTTCTTTATTCTTTTATTGAAAATACTTTTGTGTCTGGGTTACCTCCTCAGGATTATTTTTTTGAGTTTCATCCATTTGCCACAAATTTCCTGATGTTATTATTTTTAATAATGGAGTAATTCTCCATTGTGTTATTATTTTTAAGAGCTGGAGTAATACTCCATTGTGTAAGTGTACCATATTCCTTTTATCCATTCTTCAGTTGAGGAGAGGCTACCTTGTTTCCAATTTCTGGCTGTTGTGAACAAAGCCACTATGATCATAGTTGATCAAGTGATCTTAGGCATATGTTTAGGCATCCTTTGTGTATATGTTGAGAAGTGGTATTGCTGTGTCTTGATATAGATTGATTCCCAATTTGATGAGGAACTGCCTTATATAAAGAAGATATTAGCTGTTAAGTAATGGATAATCACACTACAATCCACAGATAAAAAGAAGTTAGATGGTAGGGAAAGGTCTCGGGGAGACACATGGTTTCCCCTGGAAATGGGAAATAGAATTGATTTTTTTGGTTGATGGGTGGCAGGAATAAAACAGGGATCAGGTTGGGGACAGAGGGATAGAGAAAGAAACCATGGGGAGAGACAACTGAAATAGAAAGGCACTTAGAGGGCTATGTGGAAACATAGTGGAGTGGAAACATTCTAGAACCTTTTAAGTCACCCTAATAAGAACTACTAGTAATGGAGAATATGGAGCCTGAGCTAGGCATCTTCTATAACCAGGTCATAATCCAGAAGCTGGAAGGCTCAAATATCTAATGCATAAACATGACTGACAAATCAATAAAATAATTCCTAATGATATTTTGCTATAGTCTTAGAATCACTGGCTAGGCCTGTCATTAGTAGAGATGCTTCTGGATGAAGAGACCCACAGTCATACATTACATAGAGCTTGTGGAACTCCAAAGGAGAGGGAGAATAAAGATTATAGTAGTCAGAGGTGTCCAGGACACCAAGAAAACATGGCCTACAGGGTCAATTAAACAGGGCTCACAGAGACTGAAGTGGCAACCATGGAGCCTGCATTGATCTGTGCTAGGTCCTCTGTATACCTGCTATGATTCTTTAGTTTGGTGTTGTTGAGTAGGGGTGTCTCTGACTATTTTAATTGTCCTTGAGACCCATTTCCTCCTTCTGGATTACCTAATAAAGCCTTTATATGAGGGTTTATGCCTAGTCTTTTTGCATTTGTTATATCAAGTTCAGTTAAAATCACTTGGAGGCCCTCTTTTCTAAAATGAAATGAAGAGGCAGTGGATGTTGGGGAGAGTGGAAGTGGCAGACAATGAGAGGGAGGGTAGGCTGCAGTTGGTAAGTACTATATGAGAGACAAAGAAAATAATTTTTTAAAAATAAATTTGTTTCATATATATGATTATATAATTTAACACAAAGTTAAATTATATTGTCTATTGTATGCATGCATGCTTCTACCTCTGTTTAAAACATTTTTAATATATTGATNTTGCACAGTTGTTTATTGTCTTAGTCTTTAAGTTAGATAGGTATTAAGAATTATGTTGGTCAATAGTCATCTATGTTTGTCATTTATAATTAGACTAATCAGGTTCTTTAGATACATAGAGATTACATTCAGTACAGATAGATAATCTTCAACCTCTTCAAAGAGCTGTAGAAAATGGCCTTTAATCTAATCTCGAGTTCTGTGGTAATGAGACAAAATTGGCAATACACTGATTAATGGAGATGGGTTAAGATATAACTTAGACAGAAATTTGCTTAATGTATTGGCCAAAAAGTGACATAAATAATATAGTTTCTGTGTGATTATTTTGGAAGTCTGGGCAGCCAGGAAGTGAACAAGCAGCCTCCTACAACACATAGGGACTAGAAACGTATTGGTCATATACTAAATAATTGCTAAATTATTGTTAAAGTAAGGTAAGAATGGTTGGACATGCTTGCAATCCAAGTACTCAGGAAATTTAAGCCAGAGATAATGAGCCTAAGTCCTGGCTAGGTCCACTGAGATTTTATCTCAAAAATTTTTAGTAAATAAAATAAAAAAAGAAAATCAAATTTAAAGAAATGAACTTTTACATGGACAACACCATTAAAACTTTGGTGCCAAGTTGTGATGAAGCATAGAGGATGCACCCCATACCACATGTGAGAATTTAATCTCCAGAGAATTTAGTGTTTTACTAATTTAGTCATGATTGTGCAACTTGTACATAACGGAACTAGAGTGAAGACCCGGGGAAGTCTCTCAGTGTAGTCCATTCTTTTAACCTTCATGCTCTGCTGAATACATTACTAAACACAAATGTTGCCAGCATTTGATATTAACAGATCAGAATTGTGCTATTGAATTATACATTCAAAATAGCCTTTGCAAACTTCCGTGAGGTCAGGATCAGAGAGAAGACTATCAGCATATCTTTTAAAACATTTCTGGACATAATTTTCCTTTTTTATGAAATATGAAAATTATGGTTTAATCTTACTTGACATTCTAACATTTTAAGCCCTATGTGTTCATGTGGCAGGCAGCTTTTGTGTTGTCCACTCCCAAAAATTTCAAAAGAAAATTTTCCCATTAATGTAGTTGGGAAGTTGTTTGTTTCTTCCTGGCTGCTTAGCCCCAAAATAACCACACAAAAACTGTATTAATTAAATCACTGCTTGGAAAAAAATCACTATAGCATATTTCTAGCAAGGTCTTACATATTAAATTAACCCATTTTATTATTTTACATTTTGCCATGCGGCTCTTGGCCTACTGGCAAGATTCCAACTGGCACCTCACATTTTTACCCTCCGGCTGATACATGGTGTCTTGTGAATCCACCTTCTTTCTCCAAGAATTCAGTTTATTTTTCCTCACCTAGCTCTTCTCTACCATATCTCAGGCCAAGGCAAATTTCTTTATTAGCCAGTGATATTCACAACATACAGAGGAAAATCTCACATCACCTCCCCTTTTCTGTTTAAATAAAAAGGAAGGTTTAACTTTATCATAGACAAAATAGGTATCGTGAGAATTATAGTTATAATACTTATATCTACTTTATGTTTTATCATAACTAAGGAAAACTATAATTATAACTATCTATTCTACAACTCCATCAAAAACTCCAGAAGGTTATAATATTACCTATCTAAATAAACAGGAAGTGCATTGTAAGCAACTTCTAAAGCTCTAGAACTGACAGAGACATCTCGCTTCCTGGATAGTCACTCAAAGTTCTTCTGTATCTTTGTAGCATCCAATCTTCAGCCCATAGCCCCATAGTATCTGCAGACTTTTCCATGAGACAACAAATTTCAAAGACAGTTTTGCCTATATTGGCAGTTTGTCAGTCACTTTCTTCTGTATCCTGCATAATGTCTAACAGACACTTTTGTGAAGCAGGAACCCCAAAGGAAAGTCTCACCTTTAGGTAAGGTTAGCAGTCATTTCTCTGTGAGTCCTACATGTCCACTTCATATAGCACAGCATCAAGCAATCCAGTCAAGATCAGTTTCTTGCCCAAATGCCTAACCAACTCTATGATGAGCCTCTTCAATGTCCATCACCCTCTTGAAATAGATTGGTGCTGACAGGAGCAGATGTGTCTCATGTCATGAAATGTCTTAAGTTCTTAAACATTTAAATATTATATTATGTTGTCATTTTAAAGTTGAAGAAGGCATATCTAACTGAAATATATCTCTATATATCTAGAAAACTTAACTAACATGACTACTAGCTTGACTATTCTAGATGATCATCTATTAACCTATATTTTAAATTATACATTTTTAAATGAGCTGCACAAGCACAGCACCTTAATGAAGAGAAGAAATATACATATAACAAAATTGATCTCAAATTTGTATCAATAAACCAATATTCATACCAATTCAAAGTATTGATCTCTATTGCATATCCCCATTTAAATGTAAACAAACATTTACAAACAACCATTTAGAAATTTTGGGCCTAGTTATCTCCATACTACTTCCTGCTGTTTATTGGTCAAAGTAATTTGGGAGGGTTGTGTTTACGGTGACCTTTTAGAGGGTATTGGTCAAACCACATTAGTCTAGAATGATTCCATTGGTTCTCAATTTCTGTGGGAAGAAGAACCTCTTTTTCAAACCAACATATCCTTAGATCCATATTTTGAAGTCAAGACACCTTTAAGATGTATATGTTGGTTTAGCTTAGCAGTCTGTACAATGAAATGTCTCTCTGTACTTAGGTCCTTCACAGTCAAAAAATTCAAAGAAATTTTATATACATAATCCAGACTCTGTGTATATTCCATCTTTACGCTGGTTATTTTTCTTACTCTATTAATTTTTCTTCAAGTTTAATATTTATTTTATTGTCTTTACTTCTTTAATCTATGACTTCTGTAAACGTACTGTGTCACATTTAGAGGTCTTTTATGTCTGAATCTTTCTTATTATGTATCTAAAAACTTTTTCCTTTCAGGAGAACTTCTTAAATTGCTAAATGGCCAAGTAAAACAAAGGCTTCTTTGCCTTTTGGTTCTGCCCAGTCCAACATGATGGAGATCTGTTCAGCATTATCCATGCTCACAGTCCCACTTTCAGTCACACAGTGGGTCTATGTTGCCATTAAGCAAGTTGTAGCACTCTGTTCACAAACCCCATTTAAATGCTTGGTCTCTGAAAGAGTCAGAGTTCATGATGGCTGCATAGACCAGGAAGCCACAGTTTCAAAATTCCACATTTTTTTCTTTTGCTACTGCTGAATCAGGAAGACCTCTCTTAAAGGAGCTGTGACATGCCACCCGCAAGCAGAGCTCATCTAAAAAAAATGTGGCCCCAACTTTTTATTTTAGTGTCTAGAATTCCTGTCCAAGTCTTCTCAGGTTTTATGTGGATTTAGCTAGCATATTGGAGCACTAATCTGTAGTAGGAGGCTGCAAGTTCATTTCCTGACTGCCCAGCAGCTCAGACCAGAAATAATCACACATAAACTATATTACTTAAAACACTGCTTGAACAGTGACTCTATAGCATATTCCTAGCAAGCTCTTACATAATAAATTAACCCATTTCTGTTATTTTATATTTTATCACAAGGCTCATGGCCTACCTGTAAGGTTCCAGCTGGCACCTTGCATCTTTCCCCTCTGGCCACTATATGGCATCGCCTTGACTCCAACTTCTTTCTCCCAGCATTCAGTTTAGTTTTCCCTGCCTAGCTCTACTCTGCCCTGTGCAGTCCTAAGACACATTTTTTATTAACCAATGGTAATCTCAGCATACAGAGGGGAATCACCATCATATTATCCTGTGGACTATGCATTAGTTAAACCTAGCAAAATATAGTTTAAAATAAAAGTGAAAAATATAGCAAGAAATAAAAATAAATATACATTCTAAATGCGAAAACCTAGTACTAAGCAGGAAATAGTTTTAGTCTCTTCTGGAAGTTTTCAGATGGAAACTACTGATGTAAGCTCAGTGATGCAGAGTAAAGACAAGAGTAGTAACTAAGATTGAGTCTTTCTGTTAGAGAATAGTATCAAGAGCACTATTCCAGGGTCTGAGTTTAAAGGGCAAAGAAAATTCTTGCTCTTGATTCATTTACAAAGAGGCAAGGTAGGCCTATCTCATGTGTGTGTTGCCTGATTATGTTCACATATTTTGTAGCTATGGGTAGATAGCATGTATATTCTTGCTGTATATAATTTTATTTATGTTATTGAACTAAGGTAAATGATGAAAAGTGCCAAGGAAAGTTAGACATTGTCTATATAATAATGTGCCTCTTACAAATAATCTACAGAGAAGGATAGTTCTTTGTATCCTGAATTTTACATGAATTTCATCACCTCAGGTAGGCTTTTCATCCTACAAATCTCAGTGGGAGACTTGGGAAAATGACTCCTTCAATTGGTTCTACAAGATCATCAGTATAAAGATAGTTCATCCAATATCAAACATCAGCAGAATGCTCCTTTACTTTTTCTACCTTCAAGCTCAATCTGAGTGGATACACACCCTTTACCAAGATGCCGATGTTTCTTCTTACTCCCTCTTCTCTTCTCCTGTAAAGCCTACATGAAGATGACTGCATCTTCCTGTTGCTCTTACCATGGCAATCCTCCTTTGCAGTTTGTCTCTGAGACAATCTCCAGGATTTAGTTAAGTCTACATGGCATTACATGGGTCAGTTATCTTTGTAGAATCTACAATTAGACAAGTTCATTAATAGTGAATCATTAGCTTCACATAATCAACAGTCTAATTATACCCCTCAAATAAATCACATTATTCACTGTTAAGATGAAGTAAATAGATACCGATGTAGAAAAAATTTTCTTGACTTTTCGAAATTGCACAGCACAAAGTTGTAAGATTGTTTTCCTCTTACATTGGTTTAAAGGTATGCCTGATGGATAGGTAGAAATATTAGTAGTAGTCTAAGACTGTCAGACAATATTTAGAATTTTGATACCAGGGTCTTTCCAAACAGTATAGCTGTTAGTTAAGAAAACAAGCAGCTACAAAAGCAAATGATTTTTCCTGATTTTTTTTCCTGTTGGTTACTGGATATTTTTAATAGGTGCCTAAAAATTCTAGAGCTCATGTCAAAACAGATTTTAGCAAAAGTACTTTTTACTTGTCATCATGAAAAATAATTTATGTGTCATATTAATTAGAGCATTTAGCAAGAGGCCATTAAAACAATGTATGCTCATATCTAATAAAAATTTCAGATACTAATTTACTATCCTTTATATTGTTTTCCAGAGTAGACATATTTGTATAAAAGCACTTTAAATTATCTGATATTTGTAAACTATAGTTGTTGGTTGATTCAAATATGATGCAATAGACATTCCATTTATGTTTTCCAGTTTCAACAGAAGAGTCAGAACAAAGGGTCATCTTTTGTGTTTGTGTGTGTAAGTGGGTATGTTGAGTGTCCTGCTCTATCAATGTTTGTCATTACCTTGAGTAAGGATTCCGTACGGAACCTGGAACTTGCAAGTTCCAACAATTCCCCTGACTCTACATGAATATCCCTATTTCTGGGTAATAAGTATGCACATATTACCACTCCTGACATTTTTTTTTTGATTTTTCGAGACAGGGTTTCTCTGTAGCTTTGGAACATGTCCCAGAAATAGTTCTTGTAGACCAGGCTGGACTCGAACTCACAGAGATCTGCCTACCTCTGTCTCCCAAGTGCTGGGATCAAAGGTTTGCATCACCACCACCTGGCCACACCTGACTTTTTACATAGATGCTTGATATCCAAACACAGGTCTTCATGTTTGGATATCAAAAACACTTTTTGCATGCGGAGCCATATTCCCAGTCCACAAAAGGTTATTTTAAAATGAATTCACCATCCACAAATTAATACATTAATCATTATAACTATAACCATTTACCTCATTGAGTCGCAATGCTTTTTAGTCAAAATTCACCTTCATTTTCAATAACCTCTGTGTAACATGAAAGATACCAGTCCAAAAAATGTGTTGCTTATTATGACCTAGGAATTTAAACCAGGACAGAAGAGTTTGGCTTCAGTATGGTTACAGTTCAAGTACATTTTTTTTTATCATTCATAGAAATCCACTGTTTCATAGAAATGTCATAAATTCCATGGAGAAGTAAAATTCAGTTGAAATGATTCTTTCATAAATTTATTAATTATGAATTTTTATTTTGTTGTTATTAATTAATGAAATATTATTTATCTTCAGAACTGGATTTATGCTTTACTCTTATCTATTGTCTCAGGTGATTTTCTCATTCACTCCCATTCTTAGTAGTGCCTTTGCAAAAGTACACATCAACTTTGGTTCCCTGACCTAGTTAGCTCTGACTGAAGAAACCCATCTCGGGCTCACTCTGCAGTTTCTTTTGTAACCACTAGATGGAGAAATTTTCACTAAGTAGCACAGACCCCCTAGCTCTTAACCTCTTGAAAGGGGATGGTATTTAGAAGTAGAGCAGCAAGCTACGAATAATAGCAGTTTTGCTTCATTAAAAGTATAAAGTTGGAGAAAAAAAGTAACAAATAGTAAATGCTTCTGGTGATGATACTGCTAGGGCTCAAGTTAAGATTCAGTTTCACTGTCAAATACTTTAAACCCAGCATTGTCTGCTCCATTGGCCTAAAGGACTAAAATGCAAAGGATCAAATAACCTACTTTTTAAGATTGGCATATATTCACAGATACATATAAAATACCATATCAGAATGAGTGAAAACTAACAAATGTTTTTCTACTCTCCTCTTTCCTTCCATTTCTGAAAATTTGAAATGCAAAGGACAGTTTATTCACACCAGAGAAGCTTCATTCAACGTTATGCCCCTTTCCAGTCAGTACCCTTATAAACCAAGTTTAGGAAGACCATGCTTGAAAACCTCCATGGAGGGTCTTATTGTGGCTTTTTAGTTTAGTTGAGGCACTAACTCCTGCATTCTCATGCATATGCATTCTTGCAATGAAAGTTGGCAAACACACTTCCAAGTAGAAATGCTTGTTGGGAATAATTAAACTTTGTTTTTTTCAATCAGAAGGTACAGAAACAAGACAAAAATGTTACCTAGAGATCATAACATATAATTAATCATATAAGCATTGCAACAAGATTTCATTCTACAATGTTGATTGAGATTTTATTATGTACATTGCTGTACCAGGCACTGCCAGATATATCTGACAAGTGCAAATCTGTTAGGGCCAGAGATAAGTAAGCAATTCTCCACTCTACTTCTTCCTGACTGTAACAATTTGCAATCCCATGAATTTTGAACATTACAAAAATACCTACTTTCAATCTCCTTAATGATATGATACTAGATATGTTGCTAATTTCCTACATATTCAGTTGTAAGGAAAATTTTTCTGAGACTCCATTTCCCTTATTAGAGGATCACAAACCAAGCAGACATACAATTATTACTATTTTACTTCCTTTTCATGTTGTCTAAAAATAAAATATATGTGGGGCTGGGGTATGTGTTATCATACCATAGCTATGAAATATATTTCATTATATGATAACTGTATGGATAATGTTATTCTGCATATTGCTTATGGTGTCAGATATTTACTATATCTGGCATAAAGCAAAAAAATCACAAAATATTGGTAATTTCTATGAGTGATACTGATATTTGGACTTCTGATAACTATCAAGCCATGCACTGTGAAGATTTTTGTGTTTTAAGACAATTATTCCTGAGTCATCTTTTCTTTGGGCAACTTGAATTAATAGTATGAGTGTATCTCTCTTCTAACCTCCATGAGCACTGTATAGATGTGGTACACAGACATATATGATGACAAAGCACCCATATACAAAGAAATGAGTGGGAGAGTATGCTCGGGGGAATTCAAATAACAGGTAACAAAATACATAGTGAGCTTAACATTCTATTATTTTGCAGTTCAGTGGTATAACAACAGTTCATCATAACTCATTTTTATGTTTTATGATGACTGAGAAAAGAAGAGACAAAAGTAACCAACCATTTTAAATGTGATAGAGAAAAAGAAGGCTAACTATCTTGGTTTGGTCAGTTAGTGCCAAGTACAATAATTAAAATATCATGCTAAATAACATCACCAAAAATACTTAGTACATTTTTATTGAGACCAAATAAGAAAAGAAAGTAATATAAGTCAGACATGTACTGAAATCTATTCTAAATTTGTAAGTAAGGACCATCACTATAAAATTCTAATTCTGTCTTCTGTGCTTTAAAGTTTTTCTTATGTTTATTTTGATATTTTTAATTAACAAATATAACTATTTTATTTATAATTTATGATTTGATGTTTGATCTATGTATATATTGTTGAAAATGTGATTAAGCTAAGTAATATATACATCATGTTACCAATTTTTTTGGTGAGGACATTAAAAATCTGCTTTTTTCTCAGAAACTTAGCAAAAAAACCTTTTGTATTATATATTATCTATGGTCATATATTATCTATGAATAATATATGGACCATATATCATCTATGGTCACCTTATAGTACACTGGATCTCTGAAGTTTGATACCTACCTATTACCAACATCTCCTCTCTCCCAAAGGTTCTGGTGACTACTCTCTTATTCTCATTCTTAACAAATTTACCTCTTTTGAAACAACTTGTCCTTAACTCTTAGCTTATTTTAGCATCTACATCCTCTGTATCTAAATTGCTTACATAGTGAACATGGCCTAAATTCATGCTACCCCACCAGTGGTAAGAAAAGAGCAATGATGGACACCATGGTGTTTTCTAAATTCCCTAATCTTTTCATCTCAAAGAAAAGTCAAGATAGAATGATCCTTAAACTTATAGTATAGCGGACTGAGTGGATTTCATTTTTCTGAGAAAAGTAAGAACTATTCTCATTTCCTCTGATGCAAAGGACAAAATAATTTTTAATGCAGTTGAAAAATAATTGAATCATAAATGGTAGGGAATTAATTAATTTGATGACTGCTTCTCTCTTACACTTACCACCACACTGACATTTACCAAAAATAATTAAAAGAAGAAAACAGCCCATCACAGACCTAATGAATGCTACCATTTGGTTGAAGTCATCTATTGACTAACCACAAAATTATCAGGACATTAGTGTATATGTGTATGTATGCATAATACTGAAATAAAAATCTGCATGTTTTATATGTATTCATAGCTCCACTTTGCTGTGGGACAATTGTCTTGTACTGTAAAGGTTTATCAGTTGTACTGGTTTAATAAAATGCTGATTGGCCAGTAGCCAGGCAGAAAGTATAGGTGGGACAACAAGAACAGGAGAATTCTGGGAAGAGGAAAGTCAGTCTGCAGTTGTGACTAAGACAGAGGAAGCAAGATGAGAATGCCTCAATAATAAAAGGTACCAAGCCACGTGACTGACACAGACAAGAATTATGGGCTAATATAACTTATAAGAGTTAATGAGAAGCCTGAGATAATAGGCCAGTTTATGATTAATGTAGACCTCTGTGTGTTTCTTTGGGATTGAATGACTGTGGGACAGAAACCTCTGTCAATACCACTTTTCACACAAGTAGTAAAGATACAGAAAAACAAATAATTCACAATATCATGCAATTAAAAAAATTCAGATTCAGAATGTAATTCAAATACATATCTGCCCCAGTATGTTTTTTGTTGCTATATTTAAAAAAGAAAACAAACAAACACACAAAAAACAAAAACCTAACCAAAATCAATTTTGGAAACTATAGAAGTTATTCAGCTTCAATGTTCTGACGATATTCCAACACTGAGGAAAGTTACAACACAAGGGTCTCAAGAAGGACAGGAGTCTGGAGTCAGGAACTGAAGCAGAAACCACAGAGGAGTGCTGCTTACTGGATGTCTCTCTTTGAAAATGTTTACTTTTCTTAGACCATAACTGCCCACAGTGGTTTGGGCCTTCCCACATGAATCATTAATCAAGGAAATGTCCTGAAAGAATTGCCTACAGGTCAATATGATGGAAGCATTCTTTCAGTCAAGGTTACCTCTTCTCAGATAAACCTAATTTGTGTCAGGTTGACAAAAAAATGAAACAAAACAAAAAAACCAGACTGGTACAATATCTAATTTCAAAACCTATAGCTGTAAAAGTCTAGAAATTATATAAAAAAAGTTTTTAAAACTATATTTTTTCTTTAAGTCAACAGAAGATCTATCTATCTATCTATCTATCTATCTATCTATCTATCTATCTATCTAT
>LOJH01025178.1:0-18845 GCA_001685095.1 Ellobius talpinus
GCATACACACAGACAGAATATTGTATACATAATAAATGAATAAAAATATTTTTTTTTAAAAAAGAGTTTCTTCTTTAAAAAAACCCTTCTTGAGATATGTAATAGGCATTTTCATTTATGTATATGGTGTGGAGGGGCAGGATAAAGGACAAAGGTGAGAGGCAGGAGGGGCTGTCATTGTGCTTGGGGATGTGCCTTGGTTTATACCGGAGGGATGGTATGCCAGGCTGTAGCACCAGGCAGTAGCTTCATGGTGAGGGCAACCGAGGAGCAGAGGGCAAAGAGCTGGAGGAACATCAGGCAGGCAAGGGCCATGACTGCTGGAAAGCAGACTGCCCGAGGGTGGAAGCTCAGAGGATGGGCAAGGGGGTACAGGAAGGAGTGGGGGAGGCCAAGGTCTCCAAGGCCCAGGGCAAGAGGGGGGCTGCTCACCCACCTTGGCCTCCAGCACCTTCAGTCTCTCGGTCAGCTCAGACACTCTGTTGCAGTTGAGGCAACCTGTGGGGAGGGGAAGGCTGGGCTAAGGCTAGAGGTCTAGGTCCCCTTAGGGGCCTCACCCTTAGGGGATACAGGTACCTAACAACCCTAATCTATGGGGGAGCAGTGTGGGGCTGGGATGCAGAGTCACTGCAGGCCCAGGCGACCTATACCCCTCGGGGTTCTTTCTATTCGAGAAGCCTTAAGAATGGAACAATTCTCCCAGCACAGGCTCTGGGGCCCGGTCTGGTGGTCTCAGCATCCAAATGGCCAACACTAAAGCCACAGGCAGGAAATCCTGTTGTTTCCTACTGGGTAGGGTGGGACCTCAGCTACCAGCTCTGGGGATCAACAGACCACAGTCGGCTGCTACTGACCTCACAGGTACCACTGTCTGGCTGTCACAGAGCCACACTCCAGTGTCTCTGTCCATTTTTTTTTTTAAACAAAGCCTGTACAAACTGGCCACTCTGGTCCTCACCATGGCCCTGTGTGTTACACAAATGCCAAACAGGAGGCACCTGAGTTTGGGACAAGGTTCAGTGAGTATCCAATACAGTAACCCACACAGCTCAGAGCAGCCAGGCCCGGTGCTGCCCACTCCTGGCTATGGCACCTTGGACAGGGCAAGGTACCACTTGACCCTCTGTGACCTGCTCAGGGGAGTAGACTGAACAAGGTCTTCTGGGCATCGTAGGCAGCTATGAAGCTTGAAAGCATTTGGCTGAAGCCTCAGGCTCTCCAGTACAGAGAGGAAACTGGTGAGTTGGGCTATAACTACAAAAGCCCAGGGTCACAAGTCTCACGGTGGCTGGCCCAATTCAGACTCCCCTCTAGGAACACTGTCTGCCTCAAGGCTCTCTGTCCGGGGGATGAGGTAAAGTAGTGTTACCCTTGATCCTCTACTGCTGGACCCAGTAGACTTCCAGGGACAATCACCACACTCCCCTGGGTCCACCCTGGTCTCCTCCAGCCCAGAAGTCCCCATGAGGCTGCCCCAGACCCACCTGAGACCTCTGTGGGCCGCACTGCCATCCGTTGCATGCTGCTGCCTGACCATGTAGGCTCCAGGAAGCCAGGGGAGCCTGCAATGGAGGGACAGTGGGCTAAGAGTTTGCTGACCTGAGCTAGAGCTAGCCTTGCTCCATTAGAAGGCCCATCTCGCTGCTGTTGCCCCAGCAGCGATCTCTGCTCCCCTTCACATATAGAGAAGCACAGGGAGGTGGGGTAACTTCCCTGGGTCACATGGCCATAAGGAAGCAGGGCCTAACAAGGTAGACGGTTTGATGGGCTGGTGAGAGGGGTTGGCTGTCTGTGGGGGCCACACGTAAGCTGAAGGTTTCCCCAGTGACCCAGTATATGACAGAGCTGAGAGGGTAGAGCTAAACAGACAAGCTCAGCTCCCAGTTCCTGTGTGATCTGCCCTCTCTGACCTGCTCTATGCTCCCATCTATAAAACGCAGCAGTGAGGCCTCTCTTGTTCCGCAAAGCCAGGAGAGAGTGACGCGTACATATACAGGGCTCGGGTACACAGTAGGTGCTCAATAAATGATTGCACGGTTGCTATGCTTGCTCTCCATACCCCACTTAGTAAGAAAAGACCAAAGTGATATGTTTTCCAGGAGTCTACCCGCTCCACATCCTGGAGGATTATCCAGCCTGGCTGGTCTGGTTTCTTGGGCCTGGGTTTCCACACAGCTGGAGGGACAGGCTGACCAAGCCAAGGCAGAAGGCGCAGCTGGAGGGCTCTCCAGCCGACAGCGCTGACTGCCCTCCTCAGCCCCTCTGTGCCTGCCTTTTAAGGCCATGAAGTGTCATCCTGGGGGGAGACAAGACCCAAATAAGGCACCAGCCTGGCTGTTTGGACATGGGCTGTGGGTTGAGGCAGGGAATGAGAGGCGCAGGCAATCCAAACCAGACAGGTCTCTGGCCAGCCCCCAGCAGGGAGGCTGCCTGGCTCTGCTGTGTGCACATGGGATTTTTTGCTCAGGCAACTTCCTTAAGAGTCCCAGGAACCTGCAACTTGCTCAGGTACGGGGCGAGGGGGTGGGTGGTTGGGGATAAGAGCCTCCTGCAGGATACAGGAGTGGGGGTTTGCAGTCCAAGATAGTGGCAAAGATGGAAGTGCCTGAAGAGAGCAGAGTCCACCACAAAGTGCCCAGTGCATTGCAAAGCTCAGCACAGCTCTAAAAGAGGCAGTCACGGCAGTTAACTTGCATTTAGTGAGTGCTCTCTCTCACACACAGACACACACAGACACACACACGCACGCACGCACGTACGCATGCGCATCCATTCCTGCACATCCTAAGCACCCCACATATGTCTTGTTTTGGTTTTACTACCGCAAACTGGGACCATATGGTTCTAACAGGTGGGCAATCAGGCCTCTTCTGGTCCCAGGAACAGCCAAGTGGATGGGTGAAAAGACCCCTCCCTGCTTTTCTACTGGGGAAACCGAGGCAGAGGGATGAAATGACTGACTCATGGTCCTCCCTCTGTTCTTCAGTTCATGATCAAACCCAAACTGGGACTGTTTGCATGTCCACCTGGCGGGAAAGGCTAGCATCCAGCAGGGAACGAACCCTTTTGCAGCCCTTTATCTTTTTGTTCCAGGTGAGAATGCAAAATGCCATTTGATTATTCTTTGCAAAACATGGACCCAAAGCAGCACCAGTCTGTCTTTTCATTTTTCTTTCTTTTTCTTTTTTTTCTTCATTTTTTTCGCGGTGGGGGGGGTGATGTCTTATAGAGCCTACGCTGACCTAGCACTCACTGTGTGGTCAAGAATTTTAATTTGTGATCATCCTGTCTTCACCTCCCAGGTGTCGAGGATTACAAGTGTGTGCCACCATGCCTAGATCCCAGGTGTCATGATTACAGGAGTGTGACACCATGCCTAGCTCCCAGGTGCCATGATTACAGGTGTGTGCCACCATGCCTAGCTCCCAGGTGTCATGATTACAGGTGTGTGCCACCATGCCTAGCTCCCAGGTGTCATGATTACAGGTGTGTGCCACCATGCCTAGCTCCCAGGTACCATAATTACAGGTGTCACCATGCTTAGCTTCATTTCCTGATTTTAGAGGAGATTCTCCCTATGTAGCCCAGGCTGGCTTCAAATTTTTAATCCTACTGCCTAATCCTCTTTACCATTAGGATTAGAGGTGTGCGCCACCATAGCTAGCTTCTTTTATTTAAAAATTTATTTAAAAAAAACAACTATCTCTTCTCATTTTACCATGCCAAATCCAGTTCCCACTCCCTCCCTTTGCCCCGCTCCCTTCACCTTCCGCCCACAATCCTCAGAGAGGGTAAGGCTTCCCATGGGGAGTCAAGAAAGTCTAGCACATTGCTTTGAGGCAGGACCAAGGCTCTCCCTACTATATCTAGGCTGAGCAAGGGAATGGGTTCCAAAAAGCAAGAACATGCAGTAGGGATAAATCCTGATCTCACTGCCAGTGGCCCCACATTCTTTCCCAGTCATACAACTGTCACCCACATTCAGAAAGCCATGTTTGGTCCTATGCTGGTTCCCTCGCTGTCAGACCGGAGTTGGTGGGCTCCCACTAGCTCAGGACCCAGGCATTCACAAGGATGACCCCAATTAAGACCCTAAGCAATAGAGGAGAGGGTACCTGAACTGGCCTTACCCTACAGTCAGATTGATGACTATGTTAAATGTCACCATAGAACCTTCATCCAGCAACTGATGGAAGCAGATGCAGAGATCCACAGTGGAGCACTGGGCTGAGCTCCCAAAGTCCAGTTGAGGAGTGGGAGGACTGAGAATATGAGAAAAGAGGTCAAGACCATGATGGTGACACCCACTGAATCCCCACAGCTCTTTTGGTGTGGGCATACCCTCGAAGACATACTGACTAGAGCAGCTCTCCAGATGACCACCACTTGTCTGTCCCTTGACTTCAGTTCCTGCCCCCACCAGGACAAGAACCTTTTCCATCTTGTATCTGCCAAGAAAAGTCCTACAAGCCCTGCAGGACTGCAAGCACCTTGATTAAACTTTTGTCTGTAAACACACTGATACCTCAGGCAAACAAAAAATAAACTCCCAGCAAGCACACTAGCAGGCAAAATAGTGCAGGTGATGAACACAGCTGCCCTGGGGACGAGCACACAAATGCTCTAGTGGCACGCAGGCTGTCTGAGTTACTGTTCAGTGGACCTGCAGCTGGAAATCACTTTCCAAACAATTTGGTTTGGGAAATTTAGCCTAGAGACAGAAAGAACTGGAAAAATGAACAGAAGGGCTGTGGATGGCTCGGTCTGGAAAGTGCTTGCTGTGCAAACATGGGGACCCGAGTTCAATCCTTAGCACCCATGTAAAAACTGTGTGTGGTTGCACATGCCTAACCCCAGTGCTGGGGGATGGAGGGAGGAGAGAGGATCCCTAAGGTATGGTATGGGGCAGCCAGGCTAGCTGAATCAGTGAGCTCTAGGACCAGTGGTAGACACTGTCTTAAAAGAAAAGTAGAGAGAGAGTAAGGGAGACACCCAATGTCAAGTTCCAGCCTCCACGTGTACATATACGTGCTTGCCCACATGTGTACACATACATGTACACATGTATACACATACCCACACACGTACATAATTTGGACACATACCCCACACACATATACATTCATACACACATATATACATATACACATATACGCATACACACATACATGTATACACACATATATGTATACACACATACGTACATGTACACACATACCCGGAGCAGCAGTATAGACAGAGTAGCTCAAAGTGATTGTGAATTCCAGTTAGCAAAGTAAGTTCAGTTGGACCTTGTGGTGGGCACCTGCAATCCCAACACTCGGGAGGCAGAGGCAGGATGACCAGGAATTTGAGGTCAGCCTGGTCTGCACAGAGAGACCTAGTCTCAAAAATGTTTGGGTGGGGCTGGAGAGACTGACTGTGGTTAAGAGTGCTTGCTATTGTGGGGTGGTGGTGATGCATACCTTTAATCCCAGCAGAGGCAGGCAGTTCTCTGTGAGTTCGTGGTAAGCCTGGTCTACAGAGCAAGTTCCAGGACAGGACAGGCTCCAAATTCCAAAGCTACACAAAGAAACCCTGTCTTGAAAACAACAACAATACAATAACAACAGCAAAAACAAAAACAACAACAAAAAAGGAAAAGGAAAAGGAAAAAGAAAGGAAGAAAGAAAGAAAGAAAAGAAAGAAAAGTGCTTGCTATTCTTTCAGAGGACTCCAGTTTGGTTCCCAGCATCCACATTGCTTGGATCACAACTGCCTATAACTCCAGCCCCATGGGATCTGACACCCTCTTCTAGTCTCTTTGGATACCCGCATTCTCATGTGCCTATGTTCATGTGTACACATGCATGCACGCACACGAGCACACACACATAACCAGATTATAAAATTTGTTTTTAAAATATTATTTTGGAGCTGGAGAGATGGCTAAGTGGCTAAGAGTGCTTGTTCTTGAAGAGGCCCTCGGTTCAGTTCCCAGCACCCACATGATGGCTCACAAACATCTGTAGCTCCAGCTCCAGGAGATCTGGGCACATACAAACACGCAAGCAGAAAGCCAATAAAATAAGTAAATCTAAAAGAGAAAAAAGTCTGGGTGTAAGGCTAGGGGTGTGGTTAGTTCAGGGGAGGATTGCTGGCCTAGCACAAGCAAGGTCCTAGGTCCCATCCCCACTGGGGAATGAATGTAACTGGCCTCCATAATCTCATAGGGAGTAGCACTGTTAGGAAGTGTGGCTTTGCTGGAGTGGGTATGGCCTTGGTGGAGGAAGTGCATCACTGTGGGGGTGGGCTTTGAGGTTTCCTATGCTTAGGATATGACCCAGGGTCTCAGTCGACTTCCTGTTGCCTACAAGATACAGGACTCTCAGCTTCTATTCCAGCACCACATCTGCCTGTGTGCTGATATGCTTCCCATTGTGATAATGGACTGAATCTCTGAACTGTGAGCCAGCCACCCCAATTGAATGTTTCCTTTATAAGAGTTGCCGTGGTCATGGTGTCTCTTCACAGCAATAGAAACCCCAACTAAGACACGTAGCTACAAAGCAGAGAAAAAAATGTTTAAGGAAACAATAAAATTCAGAAAGGACTAGAAAATATTGAGCTTTCATTCAGGGTTCACAGAAACCAGGCAAACCTCCCAAAGCTCTGATAAGCAAATAAAATACTTTTGGAGACATGCCATGCTGTGGGCCTTTTAGTGTACACAGCTTAGTGAAGATGCTGTGGGTTGGGTGGGGGTGTCTTGCTATGGTTAAGATATTCCATCACTCCTATTGGTGTTTGGTCAGAGACCCTAAAGCAGGCTCACGGTTGAGGCCCTTCTTGCCCTGAAAGATTCCTCCAGCCCCATATTGTATACTAGAAGGGCCCTAGGCTGGTCCTAGAACCCCAGATCACACTCAATCTGGGGCACTTCCTAATGTCTAGGAGGTCCCCAGGTGTCTGCATGTATACATTCCCTGCCCCATTTCCCACAGCCATAGTTCCTATGCCACCTCCTCTAGGAAGGCCTCCTAAACAGCCCATCAGTACCAATGCCCTGCTAAAGTGCTCATCGCTCAGTGTGCTGACCCCTGAGGCCGGTGTGCTCTGCAGTTTCTAGCTCCGTGTTCCCCTTCCTGTACCAGTGTCTTTCCACACAGCAGGACACAGAAGAGCTCCAAGGCCCAGAGAGGAGGTCTCTGACCTGTCCACGCAGCAGGACCAGGTGGGCTGGTTTCCGAGCCTTCCCCAAACTGGAAATGAGGAAGAAGCGGTTTGGGGGTCTCTGGACTCCCTCAACCCTGTGACTTTTCCTGTGATAGAGCAGAGCTGGGGTAGGGCCTTCTTGGTTCACATCTGACCCTCCCGCCCAGGCCCACAAGGCTTGGTGACCACATAGACCACACGGTCACAGCCTTCCTCGCTGGGTCATGTCTCCTGTGCGAATTTACTTTGCAGATGTAAATATTTGCTGACCGCCAGCTGGTGGCCTAAGTCAGGGCTTAGGGTCAGAGCTGGGGCTCTGAGCTCCAAGAAACCTCCAGCCCAATGAGGGGGCCTCTGCTATGTTCCTGGCCTGTTAAGGGTGGGTGAGATTCATTCATCATATGCTCACTTTCTGCCAGGCCTGTTCCAGGCACTGGAGCTAAAGGATCACATTGGCAGTGGGGCCAGCTTAGTCAACCTCCCCTTGGAGCACCAAGGTGGCCAGAGGCAGACAAGCTAGCCACTGCCAAGGCCACAGGGTGCAGGGAGAAAGCCAGTGTGGTATAGGTTAAAGGGTGTGTGCGTGAGAAGCTGGGTGTTACGGGAACGTAGGACGGCAGTGGCCTGCTGGATTAGCAGGGAGGAGGGGCTGGCTGAGCTTTCTAGACAGGAATGGGAGTGGATGGGTGGTAGAAACGGGCAGGATGACAGAATATTTAGCCCTCAGGACTCTGAGCCTATAAAGCAGAGGCTTGGCTCTGTACCTGGCACCAGGCTGGCACAGGCAGACATATGTGGGATGTGACCAGCCCTGGAGAGTAGAGAAGCTGAGGGGCCCTGGAAGGGTGTGGCCACACCCTGTCTCACATCTGCTCTGAGGCTTTGAGGCTGTGGATTCTTAAGTGAATGTCCACCTCTGGTTCCCCACCGTGGGAGGACAGGGGCTGTGGAGGTTCTAGGAAAGAGACATACATATTGGAAGGCAGTGAACCAATGAAGAGAAGCAGAGGCCACATGTCTCTAGGGAACCCATGAACAGAGGAGGGTGAGCCCCAGCTTCTCCATCTTTCTGTCTGGGGGTGCTAAGGCCAGCCTCACGGCACCCCACCCGTCTGATCAAGCTCCTCGGGGAGTCGTCAGCTGTGCTACCGCAGAACTCAAGCCTCACTCTGGAGCCGGCTTGACCTGGCTTTCCCCTCTCTGAGCCTCACTGTGGTGACGCAGAGGACAGTTGGTGGCTTTCCTTCCCCATGTCACTGTCATTGCAGGAGGGGCTGAGACAGGATGCCACTGGAGAGAACCAGGTCACAATACTTATGTACTGTGTGACCTTGTGCAAGACCCACACCCTCTCTGAGCCTAATTTTTATCATCTGGACTATGGGACTAGTGGACAGTAAGTCTTCAGGGAGCCCTGCAACAAAGCCCTGCAACAGGGAAGGGCAGTCCCCCCTTCTGCACAGGTTTAGGCACAGTGCCAGCTCTCTGTCTGCCCTGCCTGTGTAGTATATTTTTACTTTGGATCTTTCTCATCCATTGTTTCCACAAGTAGGTGGCCAGGCAGAGCCTGAGCCAGGTCATTTTTAGCCATATTGCCTCCTCCTAAAGTCTGGAAGGACCAAAAGACGGGTGAATCTCAACCCTGGCTCTTCTATGCTGTGTGACCCCAGGCTGGTCCCTTCCCCTTTCTGAGCCTCACAATCCGCATCTGTAACATGGGACCCTCACTGGTGGTCATGAACAATGTTACTGTCACAGCATGGACGACCTCTTTCCATATATGAGGAAACCAGCCCACCAGTGCAATCATTTGCTGAGCAGCTAACTAAGGAAATGAGTCCCTCTATCTGTTGGGTCACCATGGTCATGCCCAGCATAGGCTGCAGAGAGGAAAGATTTATCTGGAGTATATGAAAAATGTCAGGCACAACTGTCCACTTTTTTTTTAAATTCTGGAATGGCAATGTTTCCCTTCCTCTGTAGCTGGAAATGAAGCTATGGGACCCAGGGTCATGTCACAGCTATGGGATGTTCACAGGAGCAGTTAACAGCAGGGGAAGCAGCTGGGGGAGGATGGCCTAAATCCAGCTGTGGGAGGAAGGGCAGAGCCCACGGTGAGCCAGCAATGTCCCCACACCTCCCAACTCCCAGGCCCAGAACAGTTTTCCAGAATATTTGGACCGGGCCTCTGTTCTCCTTAGCCTTGTAGGTGGAATAGCCCTCCTATCCCCTTGGTCACTGTGACGCCTGACACACCACCTCACCTCAGGAACACCTGGGAAAACAGACTCCATTTTCAGACTCAATATTATCATGGGTGGGGACCCTGAGGCTCAGATGGGGAGCCCAGGCTGTCATAAGTGCACCCGACAGTCTGGTGCCCTTTACTGACGCCCCCACATATACTCTGTTTTTGTTTTGTTTTGAGATAGGGTCTCACGATGTAGTCCTGGATGCTAGAACTCAGAGATCCGCCTGCCTCTGCCTCCCAAGTGCTGGGATTAAAGGTGAGCATCACCATACCCTGTCCCCCCCACCCCGCACTCTGAACAGGCACAGTGCTCAGACTGCAGTCCTCAGGCCAGGGCTCTTGCACAATGCCTGGGGAGTTCTGAGCTAAAGGTTCCAAAGCTAGTGGGTGGTGAATCTGGCATGGCCAGGAAACCCCAGGTACCTGGTGCCCAGGCTGGGACTCTGAAGGCCCCACAGAGACAGCGGGAGACATTGGAGGCACACAGCCTCCAGTCACTGTCCCCACATATGCTCTATCCTCACCTGCTCATCAGGGCCCCAGGGACACAGTAGCCATTGTCTGATAAGACCTCACCCGACCTCCCACATCTTGGGGTTTGCCCACAGTACCCCTGTGGTCTCCTTGGCAGCTTCCCCTAGCAGCTGGCTTTCCTCTATCCTTGGGGCCCTTCCATCTTCTCTTCTACTGGTGGGGAAGGCACTGGTCCAGGCTTCTACCCCTCCCATACTGACTGCACAGTTCCCCCAGCAGGGGGGTCTGATCTAGGGCTTGCTCACCCCGTTTCTCTGCAGCTCCACTTGAGACCCCTGCCTCAGAACTGGCAAATCTTCTCTTGTGTCAGCTCATGTGAGGGATGGAACCCAGAGCTTTGCGTATGCTAAACAAGCACTATGTCACTCATAATGGACTCTGGGCCTACAACCCCACCTCTCTGCCTTCAGTTCCCCCGTATGAGTTGTGGGGGGGTGGCTTCACTCAGCTCCTCACTCCCCTGAGGCAGAACCCCACTTTCAATGTCCCTGTTTTCATTAAGGCCAACACCTCAGGTTTTGGGCCACTTTATCCCCAATAGGGCCAAGCCTGGGAAGGAAGTTCTTGATTGTCTCACACCTGCTGCTGTGAGCTCAGCCACACAGTGAAACAGGCAGGAGCACACGAGGCAGGAAGGCCCAGGGAGAGCTTCAGGCTCCAGCACCAAGCCACCCCAAGCTGAGCATGTACAAGGGTAGTGTGTGAAAGGGTCCCTCTGGATGGGACACATTCTGCACATGGGGAACAGAGATGAATGTACCCCAAAGACCCAAGACAACAGAACCAGGCAGATGGCATTTCAGTTCCAAGTCTGCCACACAGCTCTGGGCACCCATGACTTTGCAGGGTCTTAGACTCTTCTGCCACAGGGTGGGGGTCACTGTACCCCTTTCCCAGCTGGCTCACATAAATGGTCTAGGCTTTGCTATCTTGTGGGAACATCTGGATGGGTCTCCCCAGTGCAGAGCTTGGATGTTGAACATCCCATAAGCTGAGATACTGAAAGTTTGGTCCTCAGGGTAGCACTATTAGTGGACCTTGGAAAGGCGGGGTCCATGGGCTGGGGATGTAGCTCAGCTGGTAGAATGTTTGTCCCACACGCATGAAGCACTCGGGCATGGTGGCACACACCTATAATCCCAGCACTTGAGAGGTGGAGGCAGGAGGAACAGAAGTTCAAGGTTCTTCTTGGCTACACAGAAAAGTCCAAGAGTATCTGGGTGGTGGTAGTGCACGCCTTTAATTCCAGCATTCGGGAGGCAGAGGCAGACAGATCTCTGTGAGTTTGAGACTAGCCTGGTCTAAAGAGCGAGTTCCAAGACTGAGAAACCTTGTCTCGAGCTCTCCCCGCCCCCGCAAAAAGAAAGTTCAAGATTTACCCGGGATACAAAAAACTCTATTTTTAAAAGAGGAGGTGGGGCCCAGCAGGAGCCTTTTAGGCCACTGAGAATGTGCACTTACAGGGACACTAGCACCCAATCCAGTCCTTTCTGCATCAGCCATGTGATGTACCGCTTCCCACAGGCTCAAAGCCCTAAGACCAACCAATCAGTCGGGCTGGAAGCTGCAAATATGAACCAGAATAAACCCTTTTGCTATGTAAATGCATTGCAAGAAGTATTTTGTCATAGTGATGGAAAAAGCTGGCTTACACAAGTTAGAAGAAAGGCCTTGGGATGGTACTACTTAAAAGAGTGAGGCCACCTGGGCCCCTAAGAGGCCAGCTGTCACCATGAAGGGGATAGAAGGCATCAGGTGGATGGGGGACCCTTCACAAATGTCCCAGGTCCCAGGATCTCCTACCTTCCTCACAGGTCACTCCCAAATGTCCAGGGCAGCACCTCCATTCACGGGCGGTCACTGTCTTGTACATCACTTTGTATGTGGGCCTCACCACAGTCCTGTAGCTGAAAGAAAAGCCAGGAGCGCCAGCTCAGCCCTTCCACCAGTTTTCCCGCTCTGTGACATTGTCTTCCACTTCCACTCTTGGATTTAGCTCTTTACTCACCACCATGGCCACAGGGTCTGGATTTCAATTGCTGGCTGGACTAGCCTGCTCCTTCCTGTGCAGCTCAGAGCTCTAGCATGATCCCTCTATGCAGAGGCCTGAAGTTTCCCCCTACACAATGCTGCCTTTGTCTCACCTATCCTGAGGCCCCCGGACTTCCTGGGCACTCCATGCAATCACTCAGGTCTTAGCCCGTGCTGTGCCCCAATGAGAAGAGCCAGCATTCCTTCCCCACCACAGTGCCACTCACCTGCTCCCAGGGCAGCCCATGGGCCACGGGCAGTTCTGCAGCACTCGCTGGAGGTAGGTGCCATTCTGCACATGACACGAGACAGTACGGGTCACCACGTAGGAGCACCAGTTCCTAAGACAGACCCACAGAAAGGAAGTTCAAGTGGCAGGCCCAGGACTCCAAGCAGATGGGTGAAGGGGACCATCTGTTCTCCAGAGTCCTGTCTCCGGGCAGGGAGACCCCTGGGTTCTGTGTCTTTTAAGTGTGGTAGCTACAGAGCCTCTAGCTCATAAGAAAACTTAATGGTCCCCATGCTAGGGGCTCCCAGGAGGCCTCAGGGAATGAGCTACAGGGGCAAGATGGAGCAGGGCATGATCATCATGGCTCTGCCTCACTTCTGGTCTCTAACATTGAGTTACTGCCCCCCATCTCCTGCCACCCGTTGAAGCCTTTTAGAAAGAAGCATACCTTTTCAAAGTTATTGAATCTTCACCTGGTTCTTAGGAAAAACATTTCTAGTCAGGGGTTAAGAGGCAAACTCTGGGGTCAGCTGGCACTGAGGCCAACAACCACCCACAGAGAACACTGGAGACTCCAGAACCTCAGCTTCCCCACGTGGGAAGTGGCCCTTGTATGAGGGTGCAAGAACTTAAGTGAAGGAAGAATTCCTCACATGCCGTGCCTCAAGCGTCACAAGCAGGCTCCCATCAGGGTCTGAGATGAACAGCACTTGGCCCCAGAGGCGGTGGTTTGANGGGGGGGGGCTTATCTTAAGGTTGTGCACACACAGGTACACGTGCACAGAAGCAGAACGTGGGCTAGGCTCTTTCCCTCTACTTTATTTTTCTTTGTTTATTTAAGACAGGATCTCATTAAGTATCCCAGGCTGGTCTCAACAATCCTTCTGCCTCTGCCTCCTAACTCTGGGACCACAGGCATGTGCCATTTTCCAAGCTCCTGCTGCCTGAAAGAGCGCTTGTTCCGTAGCTTTGGGCTGTGTGTGACAGCCGGTTCTCAGGTTAGCCTGCTGAGACCTAGCCTTCTGTCATGGTTTTGTAGCCGCTCAAACTAGTGCCAGGCTTGAACCATGCCCAGCATTGTGACGACCCTCACTTTTCTTGCTCCTGTCAAGCCTGACCATCCCATCCATCAGCTACCCCTTCCCTGGAACTCTCTCCCCTTGGCCGGTTCCAGGGAGACCCAGAGGATGAGGGCACTTCCTCAACGTCACAGACTGAAGCTTTCTCTTGTAGGTAGAGTGGAGCTAGGGCAGCTGAGTGGGGGGTGGGGACTGCTAGACTGGTGCAGGGAGGGGACAGGGACATTCCAGGTGCTCAGTAGCCCTCAGCCTAGCCTGGGGTCAGGAGCCCAGAGTAATTTGTTGGGGCTCAGGAAGGAGGAGATGGTATCAGGTGGCCTTTCTCAGTCTGGGCTGTCTTCCCTGCAGACTACTCTTCACGACCTTGAGCCGAAGGTCAGCAGCTTCCCAGGCTGAGGCCTTCAGAGAGCCATGAACCATGTCTCAACCAACACACAGAGCAGATGAGAACCAATGCCTCTAGAATGGAGTCAAAGGCCAGGCCTGGCAAGCTACATTCTTGGGCTCAAATCTGACTCTGTGCCCCCTGCTTGGTGAGATGTTGTCTTCCCTTCCCAGGGTCTCAGTTTCCTCTCTAAAATGGAAGGACGTCTTTCTGGTTTAGTAGAGAGCCATTTAAATATCCATAGCATATAGTAAGCCCAATGTGTGCGATTCGGCATCCTGACGGGTCAGTCATCTGTGCTGAGAGCATTGCATTCTAGCCGTCTCACAGAGGGGACACTAGCATCAGTGAGGCAGTACCTGGCCTCTCACATGTCATCCACAGATGGGGACAAGCACAAACCAATGACCTAACTCTACATGCTAAGGGAGGTAGGGAATGGAGGGTTAACCACAGCAGGTTCTGAGCATCAAGGAGAGGAAGCAAAGGAGAAACATGGTTGGCTCCATTCATGGCACTCCTGAGACAGGTGTGGCAGCTTGACCTGCATTGTCAGTGCTCTGGAGGCTGAGGTTGAGGATCGGTTGGCCTAGCCCAGGTGACAACGCAAGACTCCCACCTTAGAAAAATAAAATATAATGGCAAATGGCTCATCTGCAAATGCCTGATGTTGAATCTTTGGAACCCATGTGAGGGTAGAAGGGGAAAACCAACTCTCCAAAGTTGTCCTCTGACTTCTACACATGTGTGACACATCACACCAAACATACACACACACACACACACACATACCCTGTGGACAGACAGACTAAGATCATGTCCTCTGCATGTTTCCACACAGAGTATCATACAGTGTCACCATGCACACACGTACACACACACACAAACTGGCAGAGGCAGGCCCAGAAGGGCTCACATGCATTAGAGCTTCTGGGCACACGGCACACCCAGCCAAGTTCCACATGCGTGGAATACTTCCCCCCAAGCTCTGAATGAGGCAGGGGCAGTCTGAGAACTGTGGAGACTCATACTGTTCTCAGTTATTTGCCACATACCAAACTCTGCCTGAATCCCCTGTGTAGGACACTTGGAGCCAGAAGCTGACCAGACATTTTATACAGGAAGGGATACTCAAACCAGGTCTGCAGCAGGCTGCCTCCTCTCCCTGATAGAGCTGAAGCCCAAGCCCCGACCTTGCCCACTTCCAGGAATAGCAGGAGTTTTGATTTGGTTTCTTACATCTTATTTGTGTGTGTGAACATGTGTGTGTATGACTGTATGCATTCCTATGCATGTATGTGTGCATGTAAATATGCATTCCTATGTATGTATGTGTGCATATAAGTATGTATGTGTATGCAGTATGTGCATGTACATTTGTGTGCGCATGTGCATGCATATTGTATGCATGTGTGTATTGTGTTCATATGCATGTGTCTGTGTGTATGCCAAAGTGTGTGTATGGAGGTCAGAGGCCAACTTGTGGGAGTCAGTTTGTTCTTTAATGTGAGTCCTTGGAATTGAACTCTGGTCATCAGTCTTGGTGGCAAGCACCTCTACCAGCTGAGCCACCTCAGTGGTCCCTGTAAGCTTTTTGTAAAGCATGTATTGGATAGGTCATTGCTTGCCATGGAACTCAAAGTCCACCATGACTCCCCATTGTCCTACAACCCCTTTTCCTTCATCTTCTGTGCTGCTCACATCTACTGAGCACTCACTGGCCAGGCTGCCCTATTCCATTTCTGTTGTTTAGGATCTATTTGCAGAACTCGATTCCTTATTCTGGCAGTTCCTGTTCATCCTTCAAGGTCCAGCCAAGACTGAGGTCTCCTCAGCCACGCACAATAGCCCTGAGCTATATTCTCTCCTATGAGACGAGGGCATAGGCAAGGACCAAGTCCATACAGAATTCATCTCAGGGATGTTTGTTGAATGACTGCATGACTGAGAACACAGCAGCCTGGGCAGAGAAGTCAAGACCCAAGGCTTTCAGAGACAGATGAAATACTCAGACACCCTGCCATCTCTGAGGACTGCCTTCCCTGAGGTGTGGCCAGTGATAGAGGTGCCCAGGGGCCAGGTGAGGCTGAGAGGTGGGTCATGGGAAAGGCTGGGAGGAGACAACACATCCCTTCCTGGTCCTCCACCTCTGCCCACCCAGCACCTCCAGTACCTCCAGAGGCCACTGAGAGGGAAAAAAAAACAGGCCAAACCAGCTCATACCTGGTCCCAGCGATCCTCCCAGAGGTCCTCCCAATGGTCCTCCCAGCGGTCCTCCCGGTGGACCTGCGCACCCACCCTCCACTCCCTGCATGGAGTGGCCCAGGGGACTTTGTCTCCTCAGGGCCCAGGGCTGCGATCCGGAACAGCAATAGGAACTAATTGCAGAAGGCAGCCAAGCGGGCCAGGGGCCAAGGGCCGTTATGAAAAGGAGAGGAAAGAACTGAGACAGGCTGGTGGGGGTGGGGTGACAAGAGCCAGAACCAGAACCGCACCTGGGTGCAGCTCCAGTCCTGTGATGTAGTTTCCTACAGTTGTCAGTGACCCTGGGACATGGTCCCAACTGGCTCTGACCCTGCTATGCCCATCTGCAAACGGGGAGAGCAGAGCAGCTTCCCTGCAAAGTGCTCCATGAGCCCTACCTCTGGGGACAGTTCTTTCTGGCCTGAGGTGTCACAGTCAGCCGTGACTGATGACAGCCTAGTAGGAGGGGGTCAGGACATCAGCATCATGCTGTCTTCACAAGGTTCCACAGGCTTTACATAGAGGAAAACTGAGGGCCTGAGAGAAGGCACCTGCCTGGGATTAGCCATGTGGGCATAGAACTGGCATCCATGAATGGTTGGAGCCATTCAGAGAAACGGGACTGAGGGATGTCACAGGGGCGGAAAGCAATCCTACTAGGTAGGGGATATGGACTGGCAGCAACGACAGGTTCCAAGGTGGCTCTACACAGCCCCTGGGCACTCTAGCTGTAGGGGGCCCAAAGTCTCACCACATTCCTGGGGTTGGGGGTGGCCCCTTGGATGCCTTCCCAGGCCACCCCCTCCTCAGGCACAAAGCCTCTTTTCTGCCTTCAGTCCCTCAGCTGCCAAGGGGTGCCTGGGGCGCCTGGCTGGGAATGAAGGGAGGGCTGATCAGGCGCGACATCCCCATGCTGTCTCCAAGATGCTGGGACAGAGCCATGGGGGGAGGCCCTGGCAGCCGAGGACCTCAGTTAACTCCAGTTTGGAGGTCCCTATCCTACTTAAAGTTGGTCACAGTGGGAATCCACGTACGTGGCCGGCACTGGTTTTCACTCTCAGAACAAACCTTCAAACAGAAGACAAGCAAAAGAGGAAACTGAGGCTCATGGCCATGATCTGTCCTTATGTCTATAAAATGGGGGTGAGGGCACAGCAGGAAGGGCTTTGTGACTCTGACATTGTGACAGCAGTCTGTACAGAGATGGAGGAACAGACCCCAGCGAAGGCCAGAGACCTGCCCACAGGCAAAGCTCCCATACAGAAACCTTGCGGCTCTGGGCTGGCTGGTGGGGAATATGGCCATAAGCTTTCTCTCCCATTACCCCGTCTGACTCTGGGAAGGCCAAATTCCTAATCTCTCTCAAGTCAGCATCTGGGATTCTGGGGGCTCGCTGTACGGACTGGGACAGGTCATACCTGTACCTCTGTTTCTCTAAAAAAAAAAACATATCATAAGAGAAGGAGCTTTGCATGGCAGCTGGGGAAGGTTCTAGAGGAAATAGGAAAAGGGCCAACCCAAACCAGCTGAGGTTAGCACACTGTAGGTGGTGCTGTGACATCTGCCACACGGCTGTCCGTCCGTATCTCAGACCTCTGCCACTTCTGCCCTCTGTGCCTGCTCAAGTCACCTGCTTTCGCTAGCTCCCGGGGGACCTGCTGGCCTCTGACCGCTGAGAAAGGGGAATTTCTGAAAAGAATGAAAGACTGAGGCCGCAGGGGGCCGGGGCCCTGGAGGCCAGTGAATGGGCTGAAAGGACTAAGAGGCTTGGCTGGTCCACATTGTCTGTCCGGGAGACAGAAGCAGGGACCGCAGGCCAAGCAGGGGCCAGGGCAGGTTCAAATTCTGCCATCAAGCCCAGGGGAAGATGAGAATCCCAGCTTTTTCATTCATAACCCATGAGGCCCGATCTTGGCTATCACCGGCCTCAGTTTGCTCCTTTATTGAATGGGGGCAGGTTTTCCTTCATTCTTCAGTCCTGAAAGACACCATCTAGAAAAGGCCCCACAGGACCCTGTCCTGGGAAACACTCCACAAAAGCCGGCAGAGAGTCAGGCTGCTGGAGTTCCAACCAAATGCCAGGTCCCAGGGGAGCCTCTGACACTGACCCACTGTGCAGACTCCACCCCAGTCCTTCCTCCAAGCGAAATAAATAGCTGGGGCACTAAAAAAAAGACAGCAACAGGGAAAAGGGGAGGGGATCCCTGAAGGGCCAGGCCCACAGAAGTCCTGAGGGGCTTTGGTTACAGTGCCATGGGTTTATCTTCCGGGGGCTCTGGGATCTCAAGGGAGGAGTAGGGGAGGCTGTCTTTTCATACATGGGTAGGTGAGCGGGTTCTCCAGAGCACCGGGCGCCTAGGTCTCCGCCCTGACAGTTATGGTATGGGGATGAGAGATGGAGCCCCTGCTCCAGTCTCAGACTTCCACCAATGTGGGAGACAGGTCCCTGCTCCAGTCCCGGGATTGCACGGAATTGAGGTCAGGTCCCCGTCCCAGTCCCGGTGTTGCAAGGAGCTGGCTGGGGTCGGGTCCCTGTACCATTCCCGGGTTTGCACGGAGTTGAGGTCAGGTCCCTGTCCCAGTCCCAGTGTTCCAAGGAGCTGGCTGGGGTCGGGTCTCTGTCCCAGTTCCAGCGTTGCAAGGAGCTGGAGTCCTGTTCCCTGTCCCAGTGCCGGGATTGTTCGGAGCTGGGGTCGGGTCCCTGTCCAAGGCTCGGGGTTGCACGGAGCTGGGGTCCAGTTCCCTGCCCCAGTCCCGGGATTGCACAGATCTAGGGGAGACTTACCTGCGACCCGAGAACCGGGCGCCCGGGACGCTCCACGCGGCGCCGCCTCCTGGGAGCAGGAGCCCGAGGCAGAGCAGTGTCCAGGCCCGCGGACCGCCCATGCTGTCGTCCCC
>LOJH01025179.1:0-10830 GCA_001685095.1 Ellobius talpinus
TCTGGCCTGCAGGCATACACGCAGATGGAATATTGTATACATAATAAATAAATAGATAGATAAATAAATAAATAAGAAACTTATTTTTAGAAAGCTTATTTTTAGGTAGATCTGAAGTAACTTGTGAGCACTGTCTTAAAGGGTTATGATCACTGGACTGATTGATCATTGAAAGAAATTCAAACTACAACACTGCTCTGAGTGAGTTCCAGAGAAAGAAGTGTATGTTTTCATCATGTTGATAGAAATAAATGGGGAAAGTTACAGTCAATTTTGAGATAATCCTGGACTTGAAAACATTAAACGTTGGCTGGGTATGGTGGTGCACTCCTTTAACCCAGACACTTGAAAGGCAAAGGCAGGTGGAACTCTTGAGTTTGAGGCCAACCTGGTCTACATAGCAAGTTCTAGGCTGGTGAGCAATACATTGGTGAGTTCCTGTCTCAAAATAATCAGTGCCTGGAGGGATGGCTCAGCAGCACTGACTGTTCTTCCAGACGTCCTGCATTCAATTTCCAGTACCTACATGGTGGCTCACAGCCATCTATAACTGCAGTCTTATGGGACCTTGTTTATTTTATTTTATTTTCTTAAATTTTTTATGGTTTATTTAACTTTTATGTGCATTGGTGTGAAGTGTCAGATCCCCTGGAACTGGATCTTTAGACAGTTGTGAGCTGCCATGTGGGTGCTGGGAATTGAACCCGGGTCCTCTGGAAGAGCAGTCAGTGCTCTTAACACTGAGCCATCTCTCCAGCCCCAGGACTTGGTTTTTTCTTCTGGTGTGCAGCTGTATGTACAGACAAAACACCTCTATACAAAGGAATACATAAATAAGTAAGGTTTTTTTTAAAAAAAAAAAGCCATTTATAAATAAATAAATTCAGTGGTTTTTTTAATTCTTTAATTCTTAATGTGTACCTTTCAAATGTAAACCATTTATTCATCACAGCTCTTAAGTGGGGATAGTTCACTATCATCTATTTTTTCCAGGTAAAGAAACTGAGTTGTAATCATGCTGAGTAAAAAACTGTCAAGGTCACTGGATGGTAGAGAGGCTGGGATCAAACCTAAACATGTTTCTTGTGATGCTACCCTCAGTCAGTCTGTAGGATACATGATGGCTCTCCCACATCTGAAAGCCTTTTTTTTAAGTTGTATTTTTAGTAGTTTGTTTATTGAAAGCCTTCTTTTTATGCCTGGCAGGGGAGTACATACAGGAATATTTTGGTTTGACATGTAACAAAAAATTCTTTAATTAGAGTTATAACAAAGTGACACATACTTCTTTACTTAATTATTCAATTACCACAAGTTTATTTTTAGTTCAATAAAATCCCAGTCTCTAGGCAAGGTCTTGCACATCTATGATCCCCATATTTGGGAGGGGGAGGCAGGAAGAATAGGAATTCAAGGTCATAGTTAAGGTTCAAGCCAGCTTGAGGTACATGGAAACCCTACCTCAAAAAACAAAAATAATAAAGTCTCAATAAAAATCCTTTTCATGTGTGTAGAAATTGGTAATACTGATTCTCAACCTTAATCAGAATAGAAAATGCCAAGATACTGGGTATATAGACACACCTATAATCCTAGCACTGAGGCAGGAGTACCTTGAATGAGCTTGAACTAGCCTGGGCTGTGTCGCAAGTACAAGGTCAACAGCAGATGGAAAGCAACACTTGGTTTCAGAGAAACTAAATAAAAACAGTCTCGAAAAGGAACAAATCAGGTTAATCGAAACATCTTGAAAACTGTTGATGTCTGGTGTAACCGAGAATCAAGAGAAAGTGTTCTTTCTCCTTCGAAAGTCGTAAGATATTCTGTAATATTGTCTTCTAGAAGTCCTCCTGTTTTTCTTTTATCCCTGCATCAGGAGCTCTGAGGTGTGTTTGTTAGGGAGACAATTGACCCAACTGTGTTCGTGAAGACAGTCTTAGCCTCACTGCTCTTTGTTGCTGTGCTTTGCAGAAATCAGTGTTTACATGTATGGGTGTCTTCTGCTCCTGGATTCAATTTTGCTATTTTATACATTTGTTCTGTAGTTTCTTGTTGTTTTGTTTTTATGAGACAATCTCACGATGTAGCCTTAGCTGACCTGTAACTTGTTATGTAGACCAAACTGTGTTCAAATTTGAGAGAGATCTCCTTCTGCTCCTGAGTGCTAGTATTAAATGCATGTGCTACCAGGCTTGGCTTTTCTGTACTTGGACCAATTTTAGAAACTCTGCAGCCTGTATTTCCTATGCTGTTAGCCAGTCACTGGGGTTGCTAAGACTGAGGCCACCTACTTTTTTAATAGTGGAAACTGATTTTTTAAATTATTACTTTATATGTATGGGTGTTTTGCCTTCATGTATATTTGTTCATAATTTGTGTGCTGTGCTCGGGGAGGTCAGAGAGGGCGTTGGAGTCCTTGAAACTGGAATTATAGGCATTTGAAATCCTCTGTGTGGTGCTGGGAAATAAACCCTGGTTTTCTGGAAAATTCACCAGTACTCTTAACCACTTAGCTACTCCTTCCCCAATTTAATTTTATTTTGTTTTTTGGTGGGTTTTTTGTTTGTGTGTTTTGAGATAAATTTTCTCTTTGTAGCCCTCCCTGATTGTCCTGAAACTTGCTCTGTAGACCAGACTGGCCTCAAACTCAGAGATCTGCCCACCTCTGCCTCCCAAGTGCTGTGATTAAAGCTGTGTGCTACCACTGCCCACCTGCCCCATCCCCCACCCCCATTTTAAAAAAATCTTACTTAGTTACTTATAGCCTGGAAGTAGCACTTGGTTTATGTGTGGAGGTCAGAGGACAACGTGGAGTTGTTTCTCCTTCTACCATATGGATTTCAGGGGTTAAATTCAGGTTATTGGGCTGGGCAGCAAACAGCTTTATCTGCTGAGTCATCTAGACTGCTTGTTAAGGAATGTTAAGGATGTTATGAGTGTTAGGCTAGGGATATCATGTGCCTAAAATTCTATTACTCGAGAGGCCAAGACAAGAAGATCACAGTTTGAGCTCAGCCTGAGATACAAAGAAAAGGAGACTGAGAGGTGTTTTCTGTTCCGTCTGGGTTCTGTTTATTTTACTTTGTTTTTGCTTGTTTTGAGACAGTTACACTATAGGATCCCCTCCCCTTATTTTTGTTTTGTTTTGTTTTGTTTTAAGACAGGGTTTGCTGAATGTACCAGGCTAGCCTCAGACCTTGTGATCCTCCTATCTCAACCTCCTGAGTATGCCTGCTACCTACCATGTTTAGCTCAAAGTAGATGTTTTGACTGAAGTCCACCTCATTCCTTACATTGCATACAAATAAAGACAGAACAACTGCACCTTATATCTTGAATGATCAAAAAGCTAAAGGGGACTTGTGAGTACACTGCAAAAGGATTAGAATATCACCAGCTCTAATTTCTCCATTATAGAAAATACAAGAATTTCTCCATTAATTATACATAGACTCTACTGTCTTCTACTTGCTTATGAGATCTAAATTTGTAAATTAGGAGTTAGCAACTGTTTAATAGGTTGAATCGAGGTGAGTGTTTCTGTTCTGTTCTTGAAATAAGCCATATTCTCGTGATGTGTGGAGGACATAGAAAGAATAAACATGTGAAACACGGTGGTAGACAGAGTTTCAGAAGTCCTCAGATTGTTTTCTTCCTTTTGAAGCTAGGCCTTACTATCTAGCCCTAGATGGCCTGGGTCTTGCTGTGTAGACCAAACTGGCCTCAAACTTAGATCCTCCTGCCTCTGCCTCCTGAATCCTGGGGTTAAAGGTATATGCCACCATGCCTGTTAGTTCTCAGAATGTTCTGTTTAAATTGTAGTTGAAGAATACATATGTTTGCTTTGTTCTTTTTATTCTAATGCTATAAATATTTTTAAATATATTAAAATTTTAAATTAGAAGCAAACATGACAAACAGTACCATTTGTTAAATCTGTTTTATGGTTTTACAGTTTATGTGTTTATTGTTCTGTATGTAAGATCTTTTATAATGCACAAAGAAATGTTTTTTCTCTGTAAAAAGAAGCTGACTGGGGAGACGGCTCAGGGGGTGAGCACTTGCTGTGAGGCAAGAGGACTGAATTTCAAACCCGCAGAATCTATGTACAGAAGCCAGGCGTGGCTGTATGTTCCTTTGACCTTCTGAGCAGTGGAGTCAGGACCCTAAGGAGCTTGCTGCTCAGCCAGCCTACCCAAAACAGCAAGTTTTAGGGTCATTGAGAGACCCTCTGTCAAACAGATAAGTTGATAGAGTACTCATTTGTACATATGTGTACATCAACACATGCTCATACATGCATATGTATGAGATATACCCCCCCATATCTGAGGGTTGGTGGGGTGCTTGCCTAGCCCTCTGTTAGGACCCAGGAAACCCAAGTGCTTCATTTGGCTTCATTTCTATTTTCTAATATGTTTCCATTTTTAGGACTGGAGGTGTAACTCAGGCAGAGAGCTTGACCACTGTGATAATAAATGATAATCTTTTGTAAATGAAATTATTTGGTCCTTATCTGCAGAACTGGACAGTACAGATGGTGCCAAGGTCTTTAGTAAGCAACCAGGTAGAATCCAGAGAGTTGCCCGAGGGTCAGGTGTGTCAACAAGAGATGTCCAAGAACTTCTGACACAGTATACCAAGTTTGCACAGATGGTGAAAAAGATGGGTGGTATCAAAGGACTTTTCAAAGGTAAGGGGAAAACGTGCGTTATCACTTAAAAGATGAAGTTAAAACACAAAGCATTATTAGAAAAGTTGTTGCTGAATTTCTTGTGTAGGGTTTGGGCTTAACTCAGTGGTAGGGCCTGTCTGAGTTCCTGGGTTCCATCCCAGTACTGAAGAGGAAAGAGAATCTGAAGTTAATGTTATAATCAAGAACCACCAGGAGTTATCGTGTGATACATGACTTACCTGTTTTTATAATCAAGATGGTAAACATTAATATTGAAAATGAGATTTTCTTTTTTTTATTTTACATACCAACTTCAGTTTTTCCTCCCTCCCCTTCTGCCCCCCCACCTTCTCCCATTTCACCCTCAATCCACTCCTTAGGGGAAGCAAGGCATACTAAGTTGAGACAGGACCAGGCCTCTCCCCGCTGTGTTAAGGCTGAGCAAGGTATTCCACCATAGGGATTGGGTTCCAAAAAGCCAGTTCATGCGCCCAGGATAAGTCCTGGTCCCAATGCCACGGGCCCCACAAACAGATCAAGCCACACAACTGTCACCCACACTCAAAGGGCCTAGTTGGGTCACATGCAAACTCCTTAGCTGTCAGTCCAGAGTCTGGGAGCTCCCACTAGCTGAGGTCAGCTGTCTCTGTGTTTTACCCCATCATGATCGTAACCCCTCCTTGCTCATATGATCCATCCTCCCTCTCTTCAGTGAACTCCAAGCACTCAGCCCAGAGCTTGGCTGTGGGTCACTGCATCTACTTCTGTCAGTTATTAGATGAAGGTTCTGTGATGACAGTGTAGTCACTAACGTGATTGTAGGGATAGGCCAGTTCAGGCACCATCTCCACTATTGTTAGGAGTGTTAGTTGTGGTTTCCTGGGAATTTCCAGGTTTCTAGCACCAGGTTTCTCCCTAAGACCATAATGGCTGACTCTATCAAAGTATCTCTTTCATTGCTCTCCTTCTCTGTCCCTCTCCCAACTCAGCCATCTCAGTCCCTCATGTTCCCATCCCCAATCCCCAATAAGCATATATACTATAGAATATTTAGAAAATGTAAAAGTATATAAAAAGTGAACTCCTTTTCATTCCTCAGAGAATCCAACAAATGCTGTTGGAAACAAAAGTCAATATAACTACTGATTATTTTCCATTTTGTCAAACATTCTTCAAAATATATTGATTAACTGGGTTGGCTATCACATGCTCATACTCCCACCATTCTTGAGACAAGAGAAGCAGCAGGAGCATTGCCAGCTTGACCAGCTGCAATTCCTTAAGCAGCTGGGCGACTGTCAGAACAATACCAGCAAGAATTGTATTGTCCTCGCTCTCCCTTCCCGCCTCCTTCTGTCTGTCCCTTCTTCCCTCTCTCTCTCTAACCACTGACTCCTATTTTAGCAGTGCTTGTATCTTGCATGCCTCTTAGATCTTTAACTGACTTGTCTGCTTTTGTGTCCTGGTCAGTTTCTAGGCAATTCCATGGAGTCAATTTTGTCTTCTTTGGTTAGAAGTATAATAGACACTTAAGTAAATTTTCTAATGTAGTTTCTAGTTTAATGGTCACATATTTTTCAGTATATTCCCAGTTTTAATTTTAAAAGTTTGTTTCTTTGTGCATCTGCTGATTAGAGTTTCGTTGGTGAGTCACCTCTTCCTGTTCAGTCCCTCAGGTTTTCCTCCCTATTGCTCTGTAATAACATCTTAGTGTCCTTGCTTTTCATCTGCAAAGACTGTCCCAAAGTTTTCATTTTACTTTATTTCTGCTTTCTAATAAATTTCTATTTTAGGGCTGGAGGTGTAGCTCAGAGGTAGAGTGCTTGACTAGCATGTTGAGGCTCTGAGCCCTAGTCGACAACCTCCTCTCCAGTTTCAAGTGGGCACAGTGTTTACAATCCCAGCAGTTAAGAGGCAGAAGGATATCTTCAAGTTCCACATCAGTTAGGACTATGTAGTACGTTATCTCAACAAACAAAACAAAGCTGGGAATAGTAGTGTATACCTTTGATCCCAAGACTCTGGGAGGGAGAGGTAAGCCTGGTTTATAAAGAGAGTTCTAGGACACCAAAGCTACATAGACCCTGTCTCAGTCAATCAAACAAACAAATAAAAAGACATTTTAATATAAGCCATGCCTGTTTATCTTTTCCTTTGATCTCTTTTACTCATGCAGTCTTTCCCGTGTTGATGCCACAGTAATCAGCTTAGTATTTCTTCTACTCATTTTTTTGTTTGATTGATTTAGTGGGTCTGGGACTGAAACCCAGAATTTCATGCATGTTGTATAGGCACTATCCCACCAAACTTTATCTTGCTCAGATTTATTTTTTGTTTGTCTTTTTATTCCTGCTGGAATTTATTTTGCTATGTATAGTATAAAATAAAAGGATATTGCTTTTCTGAAGAATTTATTGACTATTCTAGCCCTCTTTTGATTTAGTTTCTATAATGTAAAATAAAATACTTAAATTGATCTGTGTAATGATGGCCTATGCCTTTAATCCCACCACTTAGGAGGCCTTTGATCTCATTATTCAGAAAGCAGAGGCAGGTGGATCTCTGTCTAGCCTGGCTTATCAATGAATTCCAGTCCAGCCAGAACTAACGCAGTAACACCAATGAAAAGCATTTCATATGATCCTTTATAAAGAATTTGTGTTTTTCATCAAAAAGATGTAATTGAGAAAAATATTAGTAAACTGTATGATATTCTATACCATATCATAAACTAATTAAATTTTTTTGTTTTATCAGGTGGTGATATGTCTAAGAATGTGAGTCAGTCACAGATGGCAAAATTGAATCAACAAATGGCCAAAATGATGGATCCACGAGTTCTTCATCACATGGGTAAATGCAAAATCCTTGTATTTACCAATTGTAATATACAGTTAAATTTATGAGGGTTGTAGTTTAATGGTAAGACTATTGTAGTGCTATATGAAAACTTGTTTAAAAGATAAGTGGTTGAAGGAAGATGACCATCTGATTCTTGATTTTTAATCATTCTAGATAAGCAGAAGTTTTTTGAACAGTTTATGAAGAACTTTGTCTCTCTGTTTTTTGTGTATATGATGTGTGTGTGCTCAAGCTTTCTTGCTCAAATAAGATCAAAGGACAAACTTCCAAAGTCAGTCCTTGCCTTCTGTCTTGCTGTAGCAGTGTCTCATTGTTTTCACTGCTGTGCTGTGTGTAGTCTAGGCTAGCAGGCCTATAGCCTTTACCTTGTTGAGTGTTGAGATTGCAGATGCACACTGCTGCATGTAGCTTCCTGCATGGGTTCTGGGAATTCATGTCGTTATCAGGCTTGAGCAACTAGCACTTTTGCTCGCTGAACCATCTCCCTAGCTTATAAATAAACTGAGGTTTTATTTTTTCCTCTGCTGCCATTTGTGTGTATGTACGTGGTGTGTGCAAATGTGTGGTGTATGCATTTGTAAGCTGGAACAAGATCTCTGTGGAGATCATGTCTTCCTCTCTTGCTCTCTACCTTTTTAAAGATAGTATCTCTAACTGATTAACTTGTCTCTTATTGAGCTAACTTGGTTGGAACTTGCTGTTTCAGCTAGTCTGGATAACTGGCCACCAAGTGATCTACATGTCTCTCCTCCCTTCCTCCCAGGCTTGGAATTTTAGAAACACTGTCCACTGTACACAGCTTTTGTGCAGGGGCTGGAAATCCAATTCAGGTTTTCATGCTTGTGCACCAAATAAGCTCACTACCTGAGGAGCCATCTTCCACGCCCAATTTTTTTTTCTAGTTTTATAATTATTTTGTTTTGTATGTTTATTTGAGGATTTGAGGGAGAGGGGTTTGAGACAGTGTCTCACTATATAGCTCTGGCTGCCCTGGAAGTTGGTATAAAGACCAGGCTGGCCTTCACCTGAGAGAGATCCACCTGCTTCTGCCTCCCGAGTACTGGGATTAAAGGCATGCACCCACCACTGCCTTCAGTTTCCTTTCCTTTTTTTTTTGGTTTTTCGAGACAGGGTTTCTCTGTAGCTTTTTGGAGACTGTCCTGGAACTAACTCTGTAGACCAGGCTGGCCTCGAACTCACAGAGATCTGCCTGCCTCTGCCTCCCGAGTGCTCGGATTAAAGGCGTGCGCCACCACTGCCCGGCTGCAGTTTCCTTTTCTATAAAGATTTTAGATAATATCTCATCAGGAGATTGTGACAAATAAGTAAGCTAATATATGTGAAAGCATTTAGTGTGGTTCTGGGTGCTTAACAAATGGTGAATTCTTTTTCCATAGGTTCTTTGAATCACAGCCCCATCCTGAATTGATCAATTTTATAAAACGAATTCTTGTTACAAGAAGACTTAGTGTCGACATAGAAAATGTTTTGTTTAGACTTCTTGAGTGTGAACAGGAACTATCCCAAGATCTTTTCATGTTTTACTGTATTCTTCATGGTAACTTCATGGAGCATATTTTCATTTTTTTAGATGAAAATAAATCTAATAATACACATTTTAATTTGGTATAGTTTTAAAGTCTACAGACTAAATTGCTGTCGTTTTTTAGAAATGAAGGTACTTTTTAGGCAAAAGCAGTAACCATTTCAGAATCCACGTGGTCATGACCCGTTTTAACTCTCTGTTCCCTCTAGGTGGCATGGCAGGACTTCAGTCAATGATGAGGCAGTTTCAACAAGGTGCTGCTGGCAATATGAAAGGCATGATGGGATTCAATAACATGTAAAGAAGATGCCTTAATAGAAACTGACGTGGTTGATTATGTTATCTGCTTAGGCCTCAGAGTTTCCTTCCCTTTTGCAAGTGGGGGAGAAAAATGTTCTTGCATGTCTCACCCTCTTTCTTTCCTCATCCCTTTCCTTCTGTCTTCCTTCTGACGGAAGGGAGAGGTTGTTTCAGATGTCATCGTATTTCTGCTTTAAATCTTGTGTTCGCTTCACTGTCATAGCACTTCTTAAGTTAAACAAATCATCATGTCAAATTTTAGTTCATAAAGGTTTTTAATTGTCTCAAAAGCCAAGCATCTATAAACAGTCTCGATCAGTAAATTACATGATATTGAAGGAAAGTCTGCAAAATAAACTTCAAGTGATAATTTAAAGGGTCGTTAACTTTCTTTATGGTCTAATGTGGTCAGTGTACACACACCCCCGAAAGTAGACAAAAAGCTGGCAGGTACATTTCGAGGAAGATATGGTAGGAATAATTTAATCATGAATATTAGGAAATGTTATTTATTTTAGAATAAAATAATTTATTACAAAAACCTGAGCTTTGCTATTTTAATTGAAATAAAACATTTGGTTAAGAATTTGGTTACAGTGCATAATGATGTTTTGTATCCAACTTAAATTTTTACATGTTTTTGGAGTCTCGTGGTCCTTGATTTTTTTTAAAGCTATTTTTATGTTTCTTACATACTATTGACAAAATTATGTTTTAGTAATAGATAATACATAAATTTGCTAATGAGAAAGTAAAATTACTAGGCTACAGTATTGTATATTAAAAATAGTAAGGGCACACAAAGTTGCTTGGGTTTTAGTAACTGTTGCTGCACATGTCCTTGTGGGTGCACTTGTACTTTAGCACATGTGAGAGGTTAGAGGACTTTTTTTTTTTGTACAGTTTTATAGGTCTTTCTCTGTAGCTCTGGCTGTCCTGGAACTCAGTCTGTAGCCCAAACTCACATAGATCGCCTACCTCTGCCTCCCGAGTACTGGGATTGAGGCGCAACACTGGGTTTCAAACAGAAATTGGCAAAAGTCAATTCTCATTTCACCATGTGGGACTAGGGATTGAACTCAGGTCAGTCACACTTGGCCCCATGTGCCTTTACTCACAGAGCCATATATCATAGGCCACAGCTTTTTATAAAACAAAACTGTATGTGTTTGAGTTCATGCGTGCATATGCCAGGGTACACATTGGCTTCAAGACAACCTCAGGTGCTAGTCCTTGCCTTCTACATTGTTTAAGACATGAGCCATCTCTCCAGCCCTAAAAGCTCATTGTTAATGAGCCATCTCTCCAGCCCTAAAAGCAGATTTTTAATTTTTTTTTCAACAAGAAATAAGTATGTGAGGGGGAAACCTGTAAATTACCATTCTTTGAAAAGTATTCTCATAAAGAATGCAGTTCAGGGCTGAAGGGATGGCTCAGAGGTTAAGAG
>LOJH01025180.1:722-18005 GCA_001685095.1 Ellobius talpinus
CATCTGTCCCTGGCCACCACCATGTTGCCCTTCTTGTTCACAGATGCATCTGTCTCTCTGAGTGTGTACTCTTTGGGCTTGTATCTTCCTCACCTGTGTCCCAAAGACCTGGCATGGCGCACGTGGACAGGTTCAGTAAATGTCTGCGAAAAGTAGTGACACATCTTGATGTTAGTGTTTGCACACCAGGAAGGGAGGCTGTCAGCTGTCTGTGCGCACCTTAACCATAGGAAAACAAGGATTCCTCAAATCCAAATTCAGGAAGTTGGAGTTGGTAGACAAGAGTTGGAATTGGTAGACGAGAGTCTTATGTAAGTGGACAGACAGCATAGAAAGGCTGGTGAGGCCCATGCTTTTTGTTACCTGGTTCAGAATCTCAGTCCCTGCTCTGTCCCCATCGCCAGCAGATGTCTTGGAAAACAGACTACGGTTCGCGAAGCATCTTCACCTCGGCTGTTCGGCACTTCCATCCTCTGGAAGAGAAATCAAGGGAAGTCCTAAATTCTTCATGAGCAGGAATGATGAGTTTCTCATTTCTCAAAATAGAGCCCGACCAAGACTTGCCACTTCCTCTGTCTGCTATTTTAAGAAGTGGCATTCAGGATCTCATGTGTTCATATTCAGTCTCTCAGGCAGGGAAGTCTAGAAAGTTCCCAGGAAGCTCTTGTGGCTGAGGGACAAGCAATGGGGTCACTCTGTTAGTTGTTGAGGCTCGCTCCAGTTCCCATGGCTTGCAGACCTCATGTGGGACCGTAACCGAGCCATATTATGGATGAACACTCTCCAGATCGGCTGGCTTCCAGAGGCGCATCCCGTTTCCCCCAGGACAGGAAGATTCTCTGGCTTGATTACCTTTCCATCTGGAACTCTGGTGTGTGAACATGGGCCATCTCATCCAAGGGGGGCATGCGTTGTGGGAAGGAGATTTCAGAGGCCCGGGAGAAGGCTGAGTGGCAGGACGTGGAGGCCTCACCCTCCTTTGTCCGCGGGCACAGTGGGATGTTTCTGCATCAGTGGCTGCTGTGTTCAGTGCCCCAGAGATGCCGTTGCTGCCTTTGTGGAGCTACTCTACTCAGTGCCTCTCTGAGCGCCTCAGCCCCCACCCACGCCCCTCCCGAGCATGGGCTGCATCCGTGCTCGGTTCAGCTGATAATGCGAGCTTTCTCACGGCTTCAGCCTCTGCCCCGAGTATCAGTATCATCTCTATTATAATTTTCTCTCCGTTAGGTCCTTTGTCTTTTTGTCTCTGTGCATGTCCCTGCCATCGTTGGCTGTTTTATTTCAGATGTTCATAGACAGTGGGGGAAATTATCTGACTAGATCATGTAATTGAATCGATATGAAACATTCGCTTAGAGGAAAAAAAAAGGAGACCTGCCATGCAAGCAATAATCGAAGTGCATTTAAGAATAATAAGGCACATCTAGTGGGTGCCTGTGGTCTGCCAGGCTCTGCCTTTGACACGTGTTCACTCAGCTGCCCAACATCGGTCCCTGATGACTGCCTCCTCTCCCGTCACCCCTGTTCTCCCGGCCTTCAGTGTGATCACCTGAGTGGTCCTGTGGCCCTGGACAGCAGTAGAGCCAGGTTCTGTAGGACACCGAGCTTATGAGGTGTTCTGAAAGGAAAGGCATTCAGAGTTTGACAAGCAAATAAGGCACATGTATTAGTTACTTATTGCTGAAATGAAATGAAAGATGTCCGACAAAAGCAGCTTCCAGAAGGGTTTGTCAGACTCCCAGTCTGAGGGTGGTCAGTGGGGGTCAGGGACACAAGGCATCTGCTCACATGGAGTCTGCAGTTGGGAACACTGGGAGATGAATCGCTCCGTCTCCTTCATCTTTTTTCTAACGTCTGCAGCCCCAGACCATAGAACGGTCCCATTTTCGTGTAACGGGGGTCTCCCCACTTCAGTTAAGCTAACCTAGAAAAGCTGTCTCAGACATGGCCCCAGAGGCTTGCCTCCGAGGTTGTTCTAGATCCGGCCAGATGATGACACTATAAACTGTCAGGGCATGAAGTGAATGCTTCTTTAGATTTTGAAAATAAATTCCAATAAATTATCCCTTGTGGCCGAACCTCCCTGAGTACATTATATTAAAAGTTCAGTCTGTCGGGCAGTGGTGTACACGCCTTTAATCCCAGCACTCAGGAGACAGGTGGATCTCTGTCAGTTCGAGGCCAGCCTGGTCTACAGAGCTAGTTCTAGGATAGCTAAGGCTACATACACACACACACACACACACACACACACACACACACACACACACACAAAAAAAAACCCTGTCTCAAAGAGAGGAAAAAGTCCAGTTGGATGTGGGAGAAGAAAGAGTTCTGATTGACGGAGGACCGAGTTGTAATCCTGTCTTGCTGAATGATCCAGACCATTAACTTGTGGCCTAGGTGTTGGGTGGGTTAAGTGTGATCATATGAGTGGAACCTCTTGAATGTTGCACTTGGGTGCATAAAAGCAAGCCCCTATTTCACGTTGCATCTGGTTACTGAATACCTCCAAGATAACATCCAGGGAGACCCGAGTCACCTGATTGATGGAAACAGTATTCAGTGTCCTAACTAGGTAAAATGACCATCTCATTAGAAAACAAACCTTGTAAGCAACTCAAATTTTACCAAGTGGTTGAGAAATAATTAGCGCATTTGATAGTTGTAAATGTATTATCTGTGTTGGTTTGTGTATAAGAAACACATAAATATGTGAACATGGAAAATTAAATTATTATTAGCCTAGCAGTGGGATAACAATAGCTCTAAAGTTTGTTTGTCAACCATATGCTAAATATGGCTATTGCCCATTTCTTATAAAATTTGAAATCCATTCTGTACCTGTTTTTCCCTAGCTGCTTTTGAACTCCAACAGCAGAGCTTATGTTTGACAAAACCTAGAGTGTTTATTTTCTGGCTCTTTAGGAAGTTTTCTGATTTCTGTCCCTAGAACACAAGTGTCTGGAGGTCCTGGGAGCGATTTTCCCATGGAAAGCAGAAACTTGGAAAATACTACCCACTACCTGGTACTAAGACTCACTTAGAGAGAGTGTGGTCATGCATAAGGCATGAAGGACTGTTGAGGCCACATGTGGGGTTCCCCTCTGTGTGCTGTGAGTACCATTGGTGAATAAAGAAACTACCTTGGCCTTTCATGGCAGAACTTAGGTAGGTGGGGAAAACTGAACTTCAAATGCTGGGAGAAATAAGGGCGGAGTCAGAGAGAAGCCATGTAGCCCCCGCTGAAGCCAGATGGAACTTTATCGGGTAAGCCACAGCCACATGGTGATACACAGATTAATAGACATGGGTTAAATTAAGATGTAAGAGTTAGCCAATAAGAGGCTAGAGCTAATGGACCAAGCAGTGATTTAATTAATACAGTTTCTGTGTGGTTATTTCGGAACCTTCCTCCCACAGCAACAGGCTGCAGCCAATGAGCAGGGAACCTTGCAGGTGAGGCTGGAACAGGATTTCCTTGGCTCTTTGTGGGGGGCCACAGTAGCTTCCTGGAGGGTGCCCCCTCCTGGGTCTTTACCAGAAAGTCCCCTGGCTGCTGTATTGTAAGAGCAAGGTCAAATAAAATGTAAAGCCCAGATAAAACAAAACACACAAAGGAACTTCGACCCTTCCTCCTTCCGTGGAGTCTGGCAGAGCTGATGGCCTTTTTGTGAAGGAGCAGAAGGTAGACATTCCTAGAGCCTTGAGCCTGGGCAAGTGGGTCATGGCTATGTGATTGACACCTTGTAAACTGGGGATGGGTGGAGCTGACGCCATATTGGGTAGCTGGTTTTGTTAGGTTTATGGAAATGGCTTCTAAGGCACATATTATTAATTATGACATCCATTCATTTTGCCAGCTGCTAATGTGCTGTACAACACACAGAAATAGAAGAATGAGTTTTTTTTTAAAGTTGATTTAAAATCATTTAGATAATGTTTTTCCCTTGTGGCAGTTCTATTTTAAAAATAATTACTTTGTGCAGATTGTTTTGACTTTAAAATCTTGTAGGCATTACCTGAACTTTCACCATTCCAAACTAAAAACTGCCTAGACTTTTATGATATATAACTTCATTGTTTTGATTTTGCGTATTTTCTAGCCTCTGTCCCTAAAACATGTTTTGTATAATTATGGTTAATTGTATACTTCTTTGGGTTCTGAACTTTTTCTTAGAATATAAAAGTATCTTTGTCAAGTGTGCTTGGGTCAAGTAATTGACATGAAATATGAGCTTTTACTTACACACCATGCCAAGTCGTCTGGCTTGGACAATTGTGGAGTCTCGGGCTGAACACAGTGCGCGATTCAGTTCTCACTCAAGGTGCATTCCGGTGCCCGGTGGACTTCTGCGGATGCCTTAGCATCCCGATGTCCTCCATCCTGGAGCTCCATTCTCCCCACAGGCCACTGCTGGATCATGGTAGCCCTGGAGGAAGAGGGACATGGAGGAGGCTTCACGTGGGACACCTCTCAGGGCCAAGGTGTCAGTGCCCACATCTCTTCTGCTTACAGATCATTAGCCAGAAGACAGTCATGTAGCCACACCTAACCAAAGGGAGCCTGGGAAATGTAGTTTAGCTGCATTGAGAAGGAAAGGACAAAGGTCTGGGCACTCAGAGCCTCAATCACAATTCCCATTTAAATGCCACTTACCGGATGTCTTTACATATTTCCGATATAAGTCGTCACTTCAGCATAGATAATTTTCACTGAGATCCTGTGTTTTAGATCTTGTATTAATGGTTTAAAATAATTTTGCAGTAACTTGATAATGGCAGGTTTCTATTTATCTTGTCTTTCTCTGTATTGTACATGCATGTATGTATTCACATATGTGCTTACTTGCTTGTGCCACAACACATGTGTGGAGGTCAGAGAACAGCTTCCAAGAGTTGGTTCTTTCCTTCTACCACGTGGGTTCAGGGGCTTGAACTCAGGTTATCAGGCATGAGAGCAACTGTCTATATGCTGAGCCATCTTGCTAGCCCTGGATTCAGTTGCTTCTTATAATAGACACACACACATATGCAAACATACGTATGAATTTTTAGTTGCTTTCTATAGCACACACGTATACAGACACGCAATACGTGTCGACTTATGTCTGTCTTAGCAGCTGACACCCTGTAGTGCATAGTTACTTGAATATGTATTTCTGCCTGCAGCATAGACGTGCCCGCAATGTGCTGGCGGTGATGGTGTGAGGAGAGTTTTGCTGAAAAGACTGTTGGAAGTAGCTAGAAAAGACTCGTTATCTTGTTGCCCTTTCTTACTCAGACTGTGCTAGGATCAACATCGCCATTCCCTGGGGTTCACTCCTGAGGGTGTGAGCAGTTTTTCTTGCTTGCCTGCTTTCAGCCCAGCTCATGTTTTTGTAGGTTCAGGCTATATGTATGTTGTGAGTGTATAGTATTTCAGAGGAATGGGTGGTGGCTCAGAAGGGTTCCAAGAAGTATTCCAAGGGTTCCAAGGAATTAGTCCTGTAGGGACATTTAAGGCCTGGGTCAGGATGAGCGTACAGTGGCCGGCTATGGTTGGTTCTCCAAACAGGGTGGTTCTAATGGAGCTGAAGTTTGGAAGGGGACAGGTCAGCCAGAGATGTCCTTAGAAATGGCTGGAAATCCCATCAGAATGGAGACCTCTTATACTTAAATGACATACGAGGCATCACTGTGGCCGTGCACGGTGTCTCTTTTCCCTCTGAAAACAAATTCTTCTCATTGTGTTTTCTATTCGGGAGTGAGATAAATGCAGTTGTTGCCGAAAAGTTGGGAGATATTGTGGTCTGTGTACAGAGTCAAGCCATGATGGCTCATAAGAAGCCACCCAGGGCCGTGGGCCACACGCTGAGTGCAGCCCAGCCTGGAGTTGCAGTGTGAGACTCATCTCGAACAAGCAAAAGAAAAGGTCTATCTGTCTCTAAGAGTATCTCAGTGATGGGGACTTTTCTTTGGTCTTTTAGGCAAAGCCAAAGCTGATCGAGCCACTTGACTACGAAAATGTCATCGTGCAGAAGAAGACCCAGATCCTGAATGACTGTCTGCGGGAGATGCTCCTCTTCCCTTATGATGACTTCCAGGTGCGTGGCCATACCGCTCTCAGGACCGCCATGTTACTGTAGAAAAGTTGGCTGATGTGCTATAGACTTGATCGCACACATTTTTCTGTAAGCTGATTTACTGTTTGATTGGTGAGCTCATGACTTTTAAAGCGAGGACTAGAACCAGTCTGGTGGCGCAGGCCTCTGTATTCCTAGCTATCTGGGGAGCAGAGTAGGGGGATCCCACATTCAAGGACTGGCTAAGCCGCAGAGTGAGTTCAAAGCCAGCCTGGACAGTGTCGTGAGATGGATAGTTACACGTCTCCTCTAGCGTGTGTGCAGTCTTGTGTTCAGTCCTAGTGGTGTAAGAGGAAGGTGCTGTTAAATGAAAGAGAAAATGGATCTGAGTGTGTACCTTATTATGACTTCATATTTTTAGTGAGATTAATTTTTGTTATAAATAAATATAAATCTACATATGGGTGTGTGTGTGTATGTGTATGCATCTGCATACCCTAGGTTGACTTAGAGGGTACAAGTGGTTCTTATGTCTTAGAAGATTATTTTAGATTTTAAAACACATTTTTTCGAACAGAACTAGGACCTGTGCATGCTAGGCAAGTGCTGATCTACCACTGAATACAACACCCCCAAGCCTCGTTTGCTGTTACTTAAACCAGGTATTCTAGAATCTTCTGGGGAGCAGAAGAGGCTTGTTGCGCATCCTGTAGGATGGCGGACACGCCCTGAACTGCCCGTCCCCAAAGAGAAGGGCTGTGCGGTGGTTAGCAGTGTTGTGAAGTCTGTCTCAGTAGCAGGACAGCAGGACGGAGGTGTCGTTTCTCAGAGGGAAGCTCCTGCCACCACTGCCCGTCTGGGTGGATGCTTGACGTCTTTTAGCCTCTAGCTAGGTGACAGACAGGAAGTGTTGAGGTTACTGAGGAGCAAGGGTTACTAGTGACCCGGGGCCACTGCGGTCTGCTCAGAGATTCTTGTTCCGATTTTGTTCTCCTGGATGTTTCCCACCAGTTTCCTGTCCTCTCCCTCAGTTTCCTTGAGCTGGATAGTCCTACGTGATGTTGTTACTGCCCAAACTCGGTCTTCTGTGAACGGAGCTGAAAAATGAACTGCAACATGTAAATTCTAACATACTTGGGAAACCTTAAACCAGTTGGTGTAGAAAGCCTCCCCTTCTCGGGTTGGAAGAGTGGCTGAGAGTGTTTACTGCTCTTTGTTGTGGTTGCCTTGTTTTGTTTTTGTTTGTTTGTTTTTCCCAGGCTGGTCTGGACCATTTGTCCCTGTAGACCGTACTGGGCTTTAACTCAGATTCTCTTCCTTCTGCCTCCTAAGGGCTGGGATTCACCATACCTGGTTTGGCTTGTTGCTCTTGTAGAGGATTTGAATTCAGCTCCCACCCAGCACCTATGTTTGATGGCTCACAGCTGTTTGTAGCTCCAGCTCCAGGGCATCCAGCACCCTCTTCTTGTCTCCTCGGGCACCTCCACACACACGTGCCTACTCACAGACAGACACGGGCACCTCCACACACACACGTGCCTACTCACAGACACGGGCACCTCCACACACACACGTGCCTACTCACAGACAGACACGGGCACCTCCACACACACACGTGCCTACTCACAGACAGACACATAAAGAAAAAGAGCATCTTTTAAACATCTTTCTTTTTCGTCATCTCACTTTCCAGAGTTACAGCTGTAGTGCACACTGCTTTTTGGTTTTTTTTTCTTTAAGATGCTCTCCTGTTAATCGCACTTGCTCAGTTCCAACCATGGACGATCCGCCCCCAACACCAGACTGAAAAGACCTCAAATTGGCCGAGCAGTGAGAATTTTCATGAGTGTCTTTTCTTTCTAGCTTGTTAGAGATGCGTGCATCAGCTGGACGTGACTATCCCTTAGAGCCAAAGTACTCTCTGCTAGTGAGTGGGATCCTAGCATGACCCCAAAGACCATGCTTTGGAAGCATCCTTCATCACTAAACCCCGAAGCTAGAGGGTACACAGGAGGGCTTTCTAGAATTGTGCCTTTTGCCCGGGCATTGGCACCAAATGAAAAGCAAAGTCAGTTGTTTACAAATTAGACTCCTTGTTGACAGGTTTTTTTCTGTGGTGTTCTTGGGGAAGCCATGGTGTATCTGAAGCTTCTTAGGGTGTAGAGTGTGTGTTTTTATTGCTGTTTAGGAATAATTTTGTTGTTTTGTCTTAAAACCCAGAATGAAAAGTTATATTCTTAGACACGGAATAAAATTGCTTTAGAAAGAAAACAAAACACCCAACACACAGTTCCTTTAGTGTCTCTCAGCATCCTCATTTCTCCCAGGGACAAAGAACCCAGATCCTCCAGCAGTTGTGGGGGTAAATGATTCAAACTTCAGTGGGAATCCATTCATCTCTTGCTGAAACCATTTCTGTGTTGTTCTAAGGGACACAGAGCCTCAGCATCCCTGTTCTGGCTGAGAATGAATGAAGACGTCTTGGTTTCTGTTTCAGGAAACTTGTTCCAAAGTTGAAGGAGTTTGAATATCAGCTTTGGCCCGCATCCTGGCAGTAGTGATGGGTCACAGCTGACTCCGGGCACTATTTGTTCTACAGACTGTGCTTTGTCTTCCGAGAGACTGTTTACACCATCCGTTCTTGCTAATCTGTCTCGCTGGTGGTATTAACTGTAATTGCAGTGTGAGTTAATGATTTAGCAATGCCACAGTCCTCCTAGCTCTGTTTTCTTAGGTAATGAGGAGCATCAAATATTGTATGTCTAGAGGCATTGCAAACATTCGATCAGAACAAAGCATCTTTTCTCATACAGAAAAGGGGTGATGGGGTACATCGTAGGCACAGTGCCTGAGGGTGCAGCAGTATCCTTTAATTAACTGTTCAAGGAATAGAACTTAGATGTCTGCCAAGCATGCTCAAATATAATTTCTAAAATATAAGCATACACAGTGGTGCTGCCTTTGCATGTTTCCAAGTGGTAGACTGACATTGAGCCCCTGTTCCTCAGATCTAGGGACATCCAAGTGGCCTCTGAAAAATGAAGTGTATAGAAAAAAAGGCTGTTGGGTAGATGTACTTACCCAAGGATGAAGTTGTTAAAACAAAAGGCTGAGAAATAGGAAGTGTATTTTTTTTAAAAATAATCAAGAGTCATGTCAGATAGTTACAAAGCAAATGAATTGATTTTCCAAGGCAATGGACAGGACAGGAGTGTCACAGGACACGGGACAGGAGTGTCACGGGATACAGGACAGGAGTGTCACGGGACATATTTGTAAAGACTCCCATCCTGGTCCTTTGGGGTCAGTGCTGTCTGTCTATCTGGGACTTGTGGTTCTCCTGGCCCGCAGTTTCTTGAGATCCTTTAGAAGCCAACTGAAATCTCATGTCCTCTGAAGCGACTTAAGTCCACTGTGGCCTCTCCTTGATTCTTCCATGTCCTGTGTATGTAAATGTTTAGTATGTTGTGAAGCCTGTCACTGCTGCTCTTTCTGACCTAATGCAAGCTCTCTGCTGTGGGCCTGAGCAGGGCTCAGTCCAATATCACTTTTCTGTGTTTCTGTCCTGCCATCTGTCCCCTTTGTCTGTACAGACCTCTAATCCCTCATAATATTGCACACTGGGAATAGATATATGTGGAAAATGCCTATCAGATCAGTGATTCAATTTGGTGAATATCAGGTAATTTTTTAAGTTAAAAAGACATAGGTAAGTTGGGCACTTTAATCCTAGGACTTGAGAGGCAGAGATGCAGGCAACTGTCTGTGAGTTCAAGGTCTGCCTAGTTTTACATGGCAAGTTCAGGCCGGCTGGGGCTACTGAATGAGACCCTGTCTTTAATTTTTTTTAAAAGCCATTTAAATCAGGTCTTAAGAGGAATGTGCTTTCTGGTGGCTAATGGATCTTTTTGTACCTAAAATTTTATAGTGTTTTTAAAGTTGGTATAACTTTGGACTTTCCAACGAGCAAACTCAGAGGGAAAATCTTAACAGGCTGTGAGTGATAACCTTTTTTCATCAGAACGCTTTGCATCAACAAACATGATTCATTGCTTGAAGGATGGCAGGGTTTGCACAGCGGAAAGTACTGTCCCTGTCAGTCATTGACTCTGTGGAGATGACTGCAGGACTTTGGTTCCTGGTCACCTTGTGGTGGTGGAGATGACATACGTCATCTGTCCACTGCGTCTCACCTTCAAGTGTCTCCTGGCTGCTTGCCTGAGTCACTGCTGCCTGCGTAATTTTATATTGCCATGGAGCACAAAAGACGGTAAGGAAGTAATTTATGGGTGTCATTCCTATTTCATAAACGTTAGACTGAGGCGTCTAGTCTAACTGAGGCGTCCAGGGATGATGTTTGTATGGGGAAGTAAAGAGAGTGTTTACTCCACTTCCGAGTTCGTATCTGAAGATCTGAGCAACAATGCAAAAGACGACGGTGCAAGATGTTCTGCAGCTGCGCGAGTTGCGGAAAAGGATGTCTGTCCATGGATGAGCAAAACATCACAGTATTTACTTGTGGTGGGAAAGGAAGGGAGATGCTTATGGGTGTGTACCGCCACACCTAGGCACACCACATTCTTTAAAAAGAGTGTTTGGTTATAGAATTCCTTGCTAAACGTGGGTGTGGGTATGTAGTTGTCAATCTTAGGTCTGCTTGCAGAGTCAGAATGAGGTGTCAAACCTCAGGAGAACCCCCTACTGAGACCCATGGTGCATCTTCCATGCCTGACCAGGAGAATTTAAGAGGCAGCTGAAGATGATGAAGGATCACCAGTTCTAGGAAGTGTTCAGATTCTGGACAACCTTTGTGTTGCCTCAGGATTGTATAGGGAAATGTGGTAACTCCATTTCCCTGTCAGTAACATCTTGATTTTTACTTTCCCCCTGGTTCTTTTCACTCACATGCAACAGATAATTATCTACGAACCAGTGGCCTGGAGAGGAAGCCAAGCGCCAGGACTTACAAAGGCCTGGAAATCCCTGATCTCATTTCCCATCTACAGTTTGGAAAAGAAAATATTTTTCAGCACTGTTTTTCCCTTGATAGGTCCCCATGAAGTAATCTCAGGACTTCGTTTTTTACTTTTTACTAAAAATGTTCTTTTTGTAAATTCCTTGAAAATTTGTCACCTGGAATTCGGTGTCCGTCAATGTGTTTTTATGTGATCATGGTGGGATAGAAGTCATGTCTAGGGCTGGACCTACCTGGAAAATTTAGATGTATAATGTTTCTGAATTGACATTAGACGGGCCTTCAGGAGGTGAGGGTTTTCATTCTGTTCAAGTATAAGAAAGTGAGTGATGAGTTTCTACTGTGGAACTATCCTTTGAAAGACTACCTGGCATCTCAGGAGGTCGGTCTTTGGCTGGGTTGAAGAGAATATGTACGCAATGAACACTCATAGCCTGTGCGAGGGATTCGGCAGCTTTGTCTGGGGCTTAGGGCTATACACGCAGAGCACACTGCAAAACACCGAGGAGAGGAGATAGAAGAAAGCATTGTGGGTACTTGTAAGAAGCCAGAGTTTAAAGCAGGTTCATTGTCATCGCGTAAGTCGCAGTCTGTGAGATCCTGTTATGTAAATTTCAGCGTCCACTAGGGTATCCAGGTGCTGGCAGCATGGAATCTCTCAAGCCCTCCCTGAGAGAGAAGTCAGAAAGGACCAACTAACCTCCAATGTGGGAGACAGAAGCTGGGTGGTCACCTGCTCCTAGGAAGGAGGAGGAGGAGGGACAGACACAGGACAGATGTGCACCAGGAACCCAGGCTGGGGTGTGGCATAGGTGTAGACCTGCTTGCTGTGTGTGTGTGTGTGTGGAGAGAGAAGCCCCGGAGTTGATCCCAGAACCATCAAACAAAACAAACTGCAAGGGGAAGCCACCATCACCTCACTCTCACTGCTGAGGGGGCAGAAAGACTCAAGGGTAGAAACTTGGGGGTCACAGAGTAGCTGGGGAGAGAGAACCCGTATTTGTAAAGGAGTCGTTGTAAAGTGACAGCAGACCCAGAAAGAACATAAGAAATGAACTTTTCTTCTATCTTTAGTTGGGGTCATCCTTCGTAGTGCTGTAAGTTGTTCTTTGGAAGGCTATTGTTTTGGAGTTTTTGGTGTTTATCTAGAATTATTTTTAAATTTTTGACAAAGTGTGTTGGTGCGTGTGAGTGCTGGTGCCAGTGGAAGTTAGAATCCTAGGATCCCCGGGAGCTAGAATTATTATAGATGGTTGTGAACCACGTGACGTAAGCCCTGGTAAATGAAGAGAACCTTCTGGAAGAGGGTTGTAACCACTGGGCCATGTTTCCAGCCCTGGAGGAGTTTGCATGAGGTTTGTGCATGTGTGTGCCGTTGTCTGAGGGGCCAGAGTGTTGGCTTCCCTGCAGCTAGAGTTGCAGTTTGTCAGCTGGCCAGGGGGTGCTAGGAATTGGTCTCCCCACCTCTGCAAAGAGCAGTGTGAGCTGTTAACCATCTCTCCAGCCCCTCTCTGAGAGTTCAAACTAAATTTCTCGGGACACTAAATGGAATTCTTTCTCCAGGTCCTTACAGGTGACCTAAACAATGGGGCAGGGGAGGGGGCTCTTCTCTGTGAATAGCATCATTAGAGGTGAATGGACTATTCGTGGGCATGAAAGGCTGGGACAGGAACGCGGAGGTGTGTAGTGTGGGAATGCCCTACATGAATTTGAGTTTCCAGTGTAGCCTGGTGCTGCTGGAGTCATTCATGAGCAACTCATGCGCTTTGGAACAAATGCTTCTGCCGATCCTTGGAAAGCCGCCATCACTTCTGTGCGCTGTAAGCCAGCTGCAGCACCATTCCCAGAATCCTCTACTGCTGCGGTTTCGATGTTGCCCTGGATCCAAAAACATTTAATGCGCAGACCAACCCAGCCACGTGGCCTTTCCAGGAGACATCAAAGTGACAGAGTTCTCCAGACACACGATATACCGCACAGCTGGTCTCAAGCCTAGGGAGGGAGGGAAGGGGAGTAGGGAGCCCTCCTGATAATAAGCCGTAGTTTGAAACTGGAGATAACTTTAAAACATTGATGTGGATTCTGTATTCGTTTGGACTGACTGAACATATTAATAATTAACAAAAATAAAAAAATAGAAAACAAGCTCGGGCTTATTATATGATGAAGGCGGTGGGCTGGGCCAGGGACACCAGTCTCAAGAGCCCAGTCACCTGGCAGTGCTTTGTGCCTGTTCATTTCTCTCTCCTCCCTCAGGTAGCTTTCACCGGCTAGGAGCTGTCCTTTTCCGTGACTTCTCAGACAAATGCCTAAAATTCGCAGAGGTTTGAAGGGATATTCCTATGAATAAATAAAGTCAAAATAGTGATAAATCTGCAATCTTTTGCAACAGATTGTGAGGCGGGCTCCCAAAGATGGTCATGTTTTTGGGGACATGGTAGCATATGCCTATAATCCCAGCACTCAGGAGGTGCAGACAGAAGGGGAGCTTCAAGGCCAGCCTTGGCTACCTAGTGAGTTTGAGGCTAGCCTAGGTTACTTGAGACCCTAGTAAAGAGCCTGCAGTTCTCCGACCCAGTGTTTCTCACCAGTGGCTGAGCCAAGACAACCCCACCCAAGGTTGTCTGCCTAGTGCCCCATCTCCCTTCTCCTGGGAGAGCAGCCACATGCCCTCTCCTGTCTGTCCTTGGTGTCTGTTTTTCTGTCTGAGTGAGGCTACTCCCAGCTTTCTGCTCCTGGATCAGAGGAGACAAATACTTGGTCACCAGCCCTGCAGCTGGCTTAGGTTAGAGCCCACCCACTTCTCTGAGGTCTCTTCTCCAGTTCATTGTTCTTAGGGTCCCTGGGGGAAGGGTGGGCCTTTTGTTCAGGCTTCTAATTAAAATCTTATAACATGCGACATTTATATGCACAGTGGATATGCATACTTCCTCCCCAGGAATTAGGAGTATTTTTTGAATAGTTTCTGGCATCGTCAAGTGAGTAACGAGTGTGTGTGGAGCCGAGAGGGGTAGAAAATAGAGATGTCACCCGACTCCATACCTTCGGCAATTCATATTCTTTGAACCATATAGTGAATCTTCCAGCTTTTTGTTTGGTTCTGAAAAGTAACTTGGGCAATGTAAGTCAAAACACATGCGGTGTTCACCTTTTTTCTTTTTACTGAATTTCCCCCCCTCTTTGGGTTTCTCATAGATTGGTTGCCAACACTCAGTTTAGCTGTTGGGAAGGGGCGGGACTCAGAATTCCCTGTTTGCTGGACTGCAGAATTCCTGAGCCTCAGAGGAAACCTGGAGGTCCTAGAAGGCCTGTTTATGGATGGCGGAAAGTTCTGGCTTTCCCTGGGATTACGCAGAGGAGGAGAGGCAAACCTCCCCTCGAGAGCTCTTGGGTTTCCTGGCTTTCTATTTGGAACCCTTCCCAGTGTCCTTCCTCAGATTCTGCTGTAGGAAGTTTAATGAAATGGTCGGCTTCAGATTTCTCCTCCTGGAATCTGAGCTTGGGGGTGGGGGTGGGGAGTGGGGGAAAGGATGGAGAGAGGTTGTGGGGGGGTAGTGGGGGTTTACGGTCACATGTGCAAGATAGATCCCTTCATCCCCTTGGGGTCTGGACAGAGTTTAAAAAGGGGGAGCTGAGTTTAATCTCAGTAGATAGGATTGCAGCCTTTCCTGGGAGCAGAGCCAGGACAGGGGGAGTTGCCAGGTAAGGCACTGTTCCCCGCCCTGTCATGCCCCCCCACCCCCCACCCCAGGTGGTCCACACAGCTCAGAAGTTTCCTACTCTGAACTTGTAGCTAGCTTGGGACCATCAAAGTGTTTGGAAGGAATCATTTCAATCAAGAGAAAAGTTCTTAAAGTAAAAATAATACACTTGAATGTTTGAATTTTAAACCACACTGGGAGATGGTAGTCCTAGGTCTGGTGACAAGGCTGCTGGTCCCACTGCATTCCATAAACATGAAGAGTTTGGCTTGGGGCTCACCAGGGTCCACACTTCCTTCAAAGTGCCTTTGGGGCAGAGGACACTGCTCCTTCCTTCAAATTCAACTGAATTCCTCATGAGAAGCTAGTCCGTCCCTGGAGGAAGTAAAGTAGGGGTTTTCCAGCGTCAAAGGCTGTTGGTATTTAGCCACATTAAAGTTCCTTCATATAGCAGATGGAAAGTTTTTATTTCTAAGTTGTGTTTTAAACTTGGAGATTTCCATCTTGCTAGTTATTCAGGATGCTTAACTATATATACTTCAGTCTTCAGATACCAACCACATCTCATCTCCTGGTGTGAGAAATTCTCCCCTTCCCCTTTCGTGTTAAGCACTTTCTTAGTAGGACAGAGATATAATGGGGTCTCCATTTCCCCAGATTCCCTGTCTGTGGATTCAGACGACATCAGGCTGAAAATATTTGGAGAAAAGTGGACGATAGAGCATGGGCAGACTGTGTAATTGTTCCCTAAGAGGTGCAGCATAGCCGCTCTTTGCACAGCCTTGTACTGAAGTAGGCTTGAGAAGCAACGGGGAGAAACTGAAAGTTACACCGGGGAATAAGCCAGGCTCTATGCAGATGCCCACCCAAGATAAGGGACTCTAGGTTTTATAGATGTGGGAGGTCCTGGACCCAGTCCTTCAAGGTCACTGAGCGAAGCTGTAATTTATCTTTAAACATTCAAAGAGTGGAGCATTTGTATGAGGACACCTTATAAACTATCTTAAATTAGATGAGACTTGGAAGTTACATTGAGTTGGCCTCCCTTTAACCTCTACAGACAGAAAGAGTCGTGGTCGTCCCCATTGTTGTAGACGAGGAAAATAAACAGGGAAGATGAGGTAATTTGCGCCATGTCGCAAAGCAAGTAGGAGATTCATTAAGAAGAAAACAAACACTGGGATTGTTGTTTACCGTTTTTGATGTTCGTGTTTGGAAACTGAATAAAGACCCATCCTTTAGCAAAAGAAGTTATAAGGAATAGGAATGGGGGGGAGAGGTTCAAGCTTGTCATGGCTGCACACGCCTTTAGTCTCAGCAGCACTTGGACTGCAGCAGGAAGGTCATGAGCTAAGAACCACCCTGAGGTGTGTTATGTGAATTCCAGGCCGGCCTGTGCTTTGCGGTAGAAGCCGTCTCCACACAAGCCCATATACAGTGTTAGAGAGAAACTTAGCTCATTCTTTAGAAGGGCTCTGGTACTCACTGAGTGTAGCTCTTAGGAGATTGACTTGAACTTTCTAATAAGCCTGATAAATGAAACTACAGAAATTTAATGTTAATTGGTTTGGCATAGAGAAGACTATGGTCTGAATGTAATTTTTAATACACAAAATCTATAGAGATGTTAAAATAGAACATTAGCTTGTGCTGTAGACGTCCCTTGTCAATTTCTGTAATGGATCGGAGAGCTTTTGTCTTCATAGGAGAAACCTTATATGCAATAATGGGTGGTGATTGGCAGTTTCCTTTTTCTGTACCCATTGACTGTTTTCTTCATTCCTGAAACATTTATCAAGTATTCATCTCAGAGACACAAGCAGGGGAGACGGTGCTTGGCCTTAAAGGAACTCGGAATCTAATAGAGGAAAAGGCATGTGCCTGCAGGAGAATGCTGGTTAATGTGCCAGTTGCCAAAACAGGTCTCAGGGACATTGTTTTAAAGTTACTGAATGATAGGGTCAAACATCAGCTCTTCGGGTTCATAGACCAGATATTTGATCAATGTGACTCAAGGGGACTGATATGCATTTGCTGACTCCACAAGAAAAGCAAAAATAGTATTTTATTAAATAAAGTATGTTGGAATTTCGATTAAAAATAGTCAATCTAAATATTTTTATTGGCTTTGTGTCTTTTCCGTGTAAGAAAGTCAAAACAGAAAACGTGTTATAAAGAAGTGGATTGTCGAGACTGGGCTTAGAGTGAAGGTGATGAAGACTGTAGCTGCTGGCATTAGTGGCAACTTCTACATTCATGACAAGTCTACTAGACCCTCAGTATCTGACCTGAAGGAGTCCAACCTACTACACAGGTCCTGCTCTTTCTGTGACCTGATTTTATCCCCTAATTGATTAAAGTGGTAGGGTTTTAGTGTTTAACTGAAAGTCAGTTGGAGTTCAAAGGCAGTATTTGACATAGCAAATATATTTAGTCCTAGGCTATCCATGCTATCATCTGTCTGTCTGTCTGTCTGTCTGTCTATCTGTCTATCTATCTATCTATCATCAATCTATCTATCATCTATCTATCTATCATCTAT
>LOJH01025182.1:401-15477 GCA_001685095.1 Ellobius talpinus
TCACAACCCACTTTAGCAAGACATGCACAAGACCAGAGCAAATCTCTCCCAAGGCCCAGGCAACCAGTGACCTATCTAATCTGCGGTAGGCCTCACCTCTCAGCAGCCCCACAGGCACCCCAACAGTGACACACTGTGGACCAACCTTCCAACACAGGGACCTGTGGGAGATCACTCCAGCTATACCCGAACCAAGCACGAGCCCTGCCAGTAGGAGTCAGGGTGGCAAATAGGTGTTGATTACTTTCACCTGAATTCTCTAAACTTTTCCCAACAAAGAGATTGAGTTAATAGTAAATAAAACAAGAGGGTAGTGTAGCCATGCTGACTGTGTTTATGTCAATCTATTTATTTTGACATACAATCTTCTTTATTACATATGTAACAGGATGCATTAAAGAAAATTAGAATGGGGAAAGAAACAGAAAAGAAAAGGTTACCCCTGAATCCATTACCCATTTAGATATATGTAAGGTTTTCCAAGAAAACACATACATTTTGATCTGTGTCCTAGCGATCATTTTCCACCTGGTCCCAGGAAAGGCACACTGGACTGCTTCCCTAGCCGGTCCTGTGGTGAGAGCCTCATTCTGGGTTGTTCTCAGGTTTATTATCTCTCAGCCTTGAACACACACATAGAGCTGGCTTTGTATAGACCCTTTGAGATTTCTCTAGAATAAATCTTAGGAGCAAATCCATGTTTTACTTTTGGCCCTTGTAAGACTTCTTAATTAGAGAAAAAGAAAAAACTTGAGTCCAGCAGCCTTCACGCACCTGTGAGGTATTCCAACATCAGTGCCCTCTCAGACGCCTCGCCTCGCTCACGGTTTCAGCAGACTGCCTTGTTCCAGCATGGGATGTGTTTTCTCTACTCTCTTGTCTTTACGTATCGGGGATGACAGGTCCCTTTCCCTGCTCAAGGCATGTCCATGCCATAGCCATATTGGCTACAGTTGCGTGGCTTTCTTAGGAGTCAAGGTCTGTCCAGCCCAGAGATGGCAAAGACAAACCCAAGAATCCTTTCCAAGTTTATTATGTTGGCTTACTTAGAAGAGTGTGATCTCCTGCAACTGCCTCACTGGCAAGTCCCTGGCAACTGAAGGGCAATTATACCATCAAAGAGTGGCCCCTCCCCCATCATTTGTTTATTGCTTATATAGCCTTGGGAAAGACTTGTGGGCTCCTACTTTCCGAGGAAATGTTCCCACCCAGAGACAACACCCACACAACACCTAGGCAGTCACCCAAATAGCTCACTTGGTAAAGCGCTTGCCTACTTTGAGCAAAGCCCCGGGTTCCATCCCTAGGATCACATCAACTGAGTGTGGTGGTCCATACTTGGAATCACGTCAACTGAGTGTGGTGGTCCATACTTGGAATCTCAACATTCAGGGATGGAGACAGGCAGCTCAGAGCCAACCTGAGATACAGAAGGTCCATCAGAAAAAAAGAAAGGAAGGAAGAAAGAAAAGTAAGAGAAAAAAAGAAAGAAAAGGAAAAGCAAGAAAACAGGAAGAAATAAAAGAAAGAAACAACTGGAACAACTTAAGGGAAGGAAGGATTGTCTGAGGGGTCTCAGCTCATCGTGGCTATAAGTGTGTGATAGAACAGACCTGTTCAAGTTACAGCAGCCTGGACACAGAGCAGAGCCTGAACAAGGATGGGGTGGGGCAAGATACAGCCCCCACAGACAACCCCACCTCCTGTGATCCACCTTTCCCAACCAGGATCTGCCATTCACAGCCCCACCACACCCCAATAGTCTGCTCAGACTTTGGATTCATTAATGGAATAAATCCTTCACCACGTCAGGGGCTCATGATCTGGTTGTGTCCCCACAGATATCTCCTACAGGTTTGTTAATCCAGTCAGGAGTCAGGCTGACAAGATTAACCATCACAGAACCCCTGGAGCATTATTGCTTTCAACAATAATTTGGTAAACACCAATAAATGTAACACACACACACAAACACATGCACGTGTGCATCTTATATTTAATGCTGATCTCTAGCAGAAATAAACAAATTTAAGAATGGAGGACCAATGGTAAATGGCTTAGCTGGAATTGTTTTTCTTCTTGATGTTTATATCAATTTTTTCATAGATACAAAATTTCTGGGATTTGGCATTCCCTTTCTTACTGAAAAAAGTCATTTTTAAATAATATTAATATTATGTGCTTATGATACATATTTCTTATCCTGTAGCAAACTTAGATTAGCCTCAAAGGCCAGGCATAGTAGCACACACCTCTAATTCAGCACTCAGGAGGCAAAGGCAGGCAGATTTCTGTGAGTGCTAGGTCAGCTTGGTCTACAGAGTGAAACACTGTCTCAAAACAGCAAAACTTCACAATTATAATGCACAATTCCTACCAATGGTTAGCATACCGAGTGACGCCTACAAGTCCTTTTCACTATATGTTCAGTGTATTTCATGCTTAAATTATAAACTACAAACAGAAACAAAAAAATTCACAGTGACTTGAATTTTTCTTCTATTTTGTTTTAGGTTCTTTGTTTTGTTTTAGCAGTTTAGAAAGCTTTTTTTTTAGTGTCCAGTTTAGGATTCACATTCTAGACCTTTATACTTTGAGTGTTCAGTAGGTTTGCTCAAATTCACTCAAAATTCACAGCTCTGTAGCAAGGTATCTCCTAACAAGGCTGTCAGAGTGGTCCCCTCTCTGGGATTGACACCAACCCTTCCCCATAGAAACAGAAAACAAACCACACACAAACTAAAAGAATAAATAAATTCATCTTTAGTTTATTCTTCCTGCAAACATAACCATATGGACATGCGAGGCCTTAGCTCAGAAAGGTTCCCTTGCCTTACTCTCTATCTTTTTTGTGTGTGAGTGTGTATTGATACATGTGTCTGTGCACACACACCATGGCATACATGACATCAGAGAATAACTTGTGGAACTTAGCTTATTTCTTCCACTGTGTGGGTGCCAGGGATGAAACTGTGGTGGTGAGACTTGGTGGCAAGCACTGGTATACGCATAGCTCTGGTGTCAACCTTATCCTGAAATTAACACTCCTCCCATGAGTACCTATGCTTGAGTTATTCTTTGTGTTCTTGGCTATTATGAGTAATGCAATCATGCATACACTTTTGAGGGTGCACCGGGAGTCAAAGGATTAGCCAAGGAACAAATTCACAAATAGTTTTATTAGGTTCTCAAAAATTGTCTCACCAGCCATGGGAGAATGGCTCCTGCTCATTTCCTGGTTTCTGTCTACTCATAACACCACACCTTGTTAATGTTCTACCTTCCTTGTCACACTTCCTCTTGCCTTTCTGCATTCTTCTTCCTCTGGTCAGAGCCCTGCTTTCTTTCTTCTTACTTGTTCTATTTTTGCTGAATAATATCCTTCATAGTCGATCTCAATGAAGCCCAGTGCAATAATAACATCTCCACCCACATTTAAATCCAGAGAGTTCCCTCAAGATTCACAGCCACACACCCATCTACCTGCCCAATGTTTTTGTCATTAGAAGCCCTGCACTTACTGAAGCAGTGCGTGAAGTAGAGCTCATTGCCTTACCCTTTGCTCCTTGAATGACATCAGTCACCCAAACACTTGGCACCTTTCCAACCTTCTATTTGTTCTTATTCCTCTCTCACACATCCCCACTAAATAATTTTCACCTCCTGCACATTTCTGAAGTGGGTGCCACACACACACACACACACAACACACACACACACACAATCTTAATGTCATTCATCCTCTCTCAGGACTTTATTACCTCCTCAAGGATGCTGCAATTGTTTTCTAGCTGCTTCCATTCTCAATTTTTCCAAAATCTCATCACAGCTCTCAGTATAAAGAATATTAAGAACACTGCACTGCTTAAAGTATTAAACCTACATTTACAATCAATGCTAAATATTTAATCAGTAAAAATGATCTCGATCTCAGACATTGTCTGCGTGTGAAAGAAGTCTAGACTAATTTAATATGAAAAGTGGCACTGACTTTTTTTGAAGCAGGTCTTTCCTAGGGTTGGTATTGGGATAGAGACAGCAACTGCATCTGGTTATTTGAACTAAGAACCAGCATTATGCAAGTATGAATAGCTTTTTGTATAGCAATATACATATTTCTGATTAGAGGAAAAAGGAAAGTCAGCATTGATGGTGAATTTAATCAAACCAAAGAGAAAGAAGTCTCTGGTTGTGTAGGATTGTGATTGGTGGTTCAAGCAACCAAGACATTATTGACCCAAACTTGGTTAAGAGGGAAAGATGGATAAGGCCAGCAATGAGAGAAGACAAATTACCACCTCCCAATTCCGTGTTTAAACATGGAATTACAGTGAGATAAACACCAGCACTCTGGGAGAATTAGTATGGTTTTGCCTACAGCATATAACTATATAGGTTCATGTTCTCTATTCATGTAAGGAAAAAAGAACAGAAAATTTTAAAATGAAAATCACATAAATCATCTAACAAATCTTTTATAAAATTGTTAAGAACAGGCTTAGGATGTAAGTTGGTTGGTACAGCACTTGCCTGGTGTGAGTGTAGCCCTGCGTTTAATCAGTATTGCATAAACAGGACATGGTGTTCTACACCTGTGTTCCCAGAACTCAGGATGAAGGAAGCAGGATCAGAAATTTAACATCACCCCCTACTTTACACAGGGACTTTAAATCCAGCCTGGACTAGACACCCTGTTTCAATAATAATAATGATAATAATGATAATAATGATNGATGATAATAATAATAATAATAATGATAATAATGATGATGATGATGATAATAATAATAATAATAATAATAATAATTGCTTTGGGCCAGTGACATGGGGTCAGCAAGTAAGGGTGCTTGCCACCAAACCTGATATGATTTGAGTTCCACCCCTCTAGATCTGCGAGGCAGAAAGAGACATCCAGACCCTGAAATTCTGTCTCCTGATCTCCATACACACTTAAGTTCACACACACATATACACAGAGAGAGAGAGAGAGATTGGTTTCATAACAACAAGCAAAACTGACTATGCATGTGTCTTTTCCAAATAGAAATTTTAGGAAAATTACTCTATCACCACTGTGAAACAAAATAATCAGAACACTAGCTGCTAAATTTAAAAACATGACCCTAAAATTCCAAAAGACTCCTTTACAAACAGTAGGAAGGCGAGACTGGATTTTGGTGTTTATCAATGAAGAATGAGCTCTCTGTGTTTGAAATGTCAAAGACAAATAGTTATCTTAATAACACTCTGTGGTACTCCATTGATTACAGTCAAGCTTATCATTTCTTCCCTTTTCTCACAGATTCCTACCATAAAATTCATTTGGTGACATCCCATCCCATTCAAAAGCCATCCTGTCTCCATCCCAATCAGGAGATAGAGCAAACACTTATAACTTCTGAAATGTAACATAAGTAAACAAATGGAATATGCATATTAAAACTTAGGGAAATTATGTAAATGTTTCAAAATTGTAAGTCCATCCATTTATATTAGGATCATATAGAAAAATATCTGATAGGTTGGGTCTGGAAAATGAAACCATAATGGAACCAACTAAAGGTGCTTCCTTCTGCGTGCCCTCTGCTGCTTGAACCACAAGTCTGAGACAGACTTTATGTTTGCTGAGAGATACTCTGGGAAGACCACTGAAAAAGGGCGCAGGCTTCACTCTTTCTTTCTGATAATATTAACCTACACTCTATGGAAAGGTACTGTCATTCTGTCTATTAGGTTGGAAGAGCTTGGGGAACTGACCAGTAATCACAGAAGTACGGCCCTGCAGACTAAGTCCAGCCATATGTGAGTGACTTTTGGTATATGGAACATAGATAATTTTAAAAACTAAAACACCCACAAGCAGTGTCTGTATTCCCTAGTAGTCTAAATGTCAGTTTACTAAAAGGTTAGGAGTTCAGTGCCCTTGTCTCAACTGTTTTCCCCAGAACAGAAATGAAGATAAAAACAGTTTTCTTTTTCCCTATATACTGTATTTATTTATTGTATTTACTTATATGTTCTGTGTGGGGAGCTCATGCTTGTGTATACATGCCATGGAGCATGTATGTGTGAAGGTCAGAGGAAAGCCTTTGGGAGTTTGTTCTCTCTTTCTACCATGTGGGACCCAGGGATGGAACTCATGTCATCAGACTTAACAACAAGTTCCTTTACCTACTGAGCCATCTCTCTAGCCCAAGAGTGGCATTCCTTATTCTGAATTGTTTGCCTATCCCAGGAACAGAAGAGGCCACACGCAGAACTGGGATTCATGTCTATGTTTGCACTAACTTACTAAAAGTCAAATTCCAAATGTTTTTATTGTTTCTTATTTGGCTAAGCCAAAGTTCTTGATTAATTGTTAGCCATTTAAATTTGTGTGGTCCCCCCTTTTCACATTAAAGGTGAACGGTAGCTTGAACTTTTCCGTACTCCCCTGTAAATCTAGAGCAGCATGCTTTGCTATCTTCATTTTCATGCTTCTTAACCACACTTGAAAAGAGCTTGCATCTGACTTTTACCAGGCTCTGTTAGCCTTTGCTTGCGGAGTCTGCAGTCCAATGGAAAGAGATCTCGCTGACTCACTGTAGGGGCCAGGCTCTGAGCTAAGCACTCTAGTGCTTGTTGACTAAGTGAAAACAATTGTGCAGCTGTGTGTGTTCATAGTTGAGGAAAGTCAGAGAAGTTGTGTTCTGCCTGGTGGCCCCCAATTCTGAATCATTATTGAAATCCTTGTTCTGCTCCTCCCAGAGCAAGGCTAGCTAGCTAGCATCTTTAGATGTGGACCAATTTTTAATGGGCATATTTTCTTTTTCTGCTGAAACTTGGGGTTGTTTGTTGAATAGAGTTTGTCTGGGGTTTGGAAGATTCGGGACTTTTATTGCTGTTACAGGGTCTCATTTTGTCCTGGCTGACCTTCAACTCCTTATGTAGCCAGGATAACTTTGAACTTCTCACCCTCCTGGTTCCATCTCCTGGATGCTAGGATTATTATAGGTATGCACAGACATATTCAGTTTATACAGTGCCGATGATAGAAGCCAGGGTTTTGTGAAAGTGAAGCAAGCGTCTTCCAACTAAGCTACATTCCAGATTATTTTAATGCTTCAAGAAAATGGGGACTGTGAAATTTACATTTTATTCTCTAAAAACTCATCAAAATTATTAACAAAATGCAACAGTTCTCTAATGTTCTATTTTAAATATTTGTGGCCCTCTTTATACTTCAAATCAAGAGCCTACCATCCTACAGTCTCTCTTCTCAACTCCTTACAAGGAATTCCTAGTGTTTTGCACTCTGCTCTGAGCTCTGCTCCTCTCTCCTCCATTATTGTGAGGTTTAGCAAATACTAAACTGTGCTCTCAACTCCTCTAACACACTTCTTTCAATTGTTCTCATTTTTGTGGTTTTCCTTTTGCATTAATACATGTTCTCCCAGTTAACCGAGTTTCTGGTGCCTTCACTTTTCACCCACTCCTCCGTCCCTCCTTGTGAACTAACTATCCTTCCTTATGAAATGCCACTGAGTAGACATTTCTCCAAAACAGCATTTTAATCATTCCCTAGCTCAAAATGTCCCAGGATGCCCTCACCAAATTCAAGTCAATAGTAATCCCTGATATAAATGCATGAGTCATATGTATATAACACTAGTCCAGAATACAATTTCCACTTTGTGTTGAAGTCTTTTCTAGTACACAACAGCACCCTGACCAAGCAGAATCATCTCTTCATTGCTCCATACTCATTTGCTGACTTGAGGTAGAGAGACGTTTTTGATTTTGTGTGTGTGTGATCAGTGTGTGGACTTGTTGGCATAGGTTGAAGGACATGTTTTGGGGTGTGGTCAGTACACACATACTTATTAGTATAGGTGAAGGGACATGTTTTTGATTTTGTGTATGTGTGTGTGTCTGTGCATGTGTGTACTTATTGGTATAAGTGGAGAGAGGGACAGGTTTTTGCTTTTGGTGTGTGTGTGTGTGTGTGTGTGTGTGTGTGTGTGTAGGCCAGAAGCTGACTTCAGATGTCACTCAATGCTCTCCACCACTGATTCAGCTAGGACAGCTGGCCAATGAGCTGCATAGTGCCATCTTCCTGGCCCTCCCAATCCTCAGCACTGGGGTTACAGCATACACCGCCTTATCACCTGCTTATGTGGGTTCTGGCGATCTGAACCAGATCATCATGGTTGCAGGACAGACTCTTTCCAGACTGAGCTACTTCCCCAGCCCCTGGCGTGTGACTTTGCTCTTGCTTTTCCTGCTGAGTGAGGCTAAAACCTCCCCCAGTTTCCCATTGTCTCATATTTGTGCCAACTTTTTGCAAATTTCCACTGCCATTCTTAGAATCAAAGACTTTGAGTAGTGAAAAGTACAATTAGTTGCAGCACTCACTGTCCACAAAGACAAAAAAGACAAGTGGGAAGGTGAGGGAAGTGGCCAAACGGCACAGACTGAAAGTGGCAGTCGAGACTGGAAGCATCGGAAAGTGACCCCATCACCAGAGCTGCTACATCGGGACTTGAGTGCATTTTGCCTCTGACTAAATAGGCAATTTACTATAAATATCTGACAGCTCGATGATTTGGTGTTGTTTATGTGTGAGAGAGAGTTCATTGTTCTCTCTACTTTATTTCTGCATCTCCTAAGCAGCTAACATGCTAACTTGTCTAAAATAGACAGGCCTTGAAATAATATTACAGGAGCAAATAAATGACCTTTAGTAAAGGCAAAAGATCTCTACTTTTGTGATAAATCTGTAAAGTGTTTGGCTTGAAAACTAAGGCAAGTGAGAGTTTGTCTAGACTTTTCTTTATGTAAGCAATATAGTTTTTAGTTGCTTCAAGTTTTCACATTAAGTTCATAAAAATTTGACAATTATTCAAATGGCTCAAATAGGTTGATAGGCAAAGAATAGAAACCAGCAGTGTTTCTGCATATATTCTTCATCTGAACTCATTCCTGAGGCTTTGGACTTTTAATTTAAAGTGTAATTATTTTTAACTGTTATTGAGCCATCCCTCAAGCCATCTCAAAAGATCGTTTTTGGACAGAGTAAGTAATAAATAATTAGCAACTTAATTTTTCATCTTATGCCTATAAAATGTAGCTTGTTTGTTTCCACAGGTATGTGCATATACACATATCTAGGTCCACCCACAAGTCACAGCCCACATAACTGTGCAGCCTACACCACTGTCTTTTGAGACGTGTATAACTATCTGCAGAGGGAAGTTCCATGTCTTGCTGAGAATTACAATTCATTGCTATGACAATGATAATTAGTATTGCTATCATTATGCTATTTAAAGCTAAGGTCTTGTGCCTACCTTTTTCTGCAGTAGAGTTGGAAGCAATGACAACACATCTTAAAAATAAGAGATCAAGTTAGTAGCTTCATATGATGCTTAAAAGTCACTGCTTCTGGATAGCTCTCCGGAGAGGATGGAAAACAATTGATATCTCCCTCAGGGATAAAAGCGGCAAGATAAACATGTCTGCACTATATGTATTAGTACAAGGTCTTCTTAGCCATTTGTCACAGAAGTAGACTGACTTCAAACAACGGTATACATCAAACTCAGTCTTCAGACAAAGAAACTGAGGCTTGACAGAGAGTGAGGTATCTGCTTGGCAAGGCAGCATCCCAAGCACCCATAATTCACTTAGCCCCTGGGCTCCTGCACCCCCTCATCCGTTTTCCTTTCAGTGTTTCAGGGCATTGTTGCTTCAGCTTGCACAGACTTAGTTGGAGGTAGGCACCATAGGTTTGATTGATACAGCAATTTGCATCTCAAGGCGGCACTCGATAAATACAGCACCGTGAAAGGCTACTCTCTCACCAGCCAATTTCCCCCTCTGGGCTGACTTTAGAAGCTCATTGATGTCACTTCCTTCCTCAGTCAGCAAGGGAATTTTCTTTAATTCTCAAGACCAGCTGTCCATGCTGTCAACAGAAAGTTATTAAAATTCCTTTAAAGTGAATAGAAATAGCCTAAAAGCAAATGTACTTGGGAACAGGAAAGAATCAGTATGCAAAGTCCACAAACCTCTGAGCGAAATAATGTTGATCCAACCAGAGATTTCAAGCACTGTATATTCAAGACATTAGAAAAATAATTAAAGGATGCTAAACCACGCAGTGCTTAAACTTTTATTAGTGGAAGTTTATGCAGTTAGAATTTAGCTCCATAAATTCCATTTCTCCTTTTCAAATATGATTTGAATAAATTGGGCAATGATGTAGGTTTTCTTTAAGTGGGATTTCCTTCCTTTGTTATTTCGTGGGTCAAAGAACATTTAAATGTCCATCAAGCTGGGAAGACCCAGAAAAAAGGAAAAATATCATCTTCAACAGCCATCAGAATCACTGAAGCCACAAAATAATAACACGATTATGCTTTTAACTTACTGGTGTTTCAACAGCTCAAAGAGAGAGATCATTTATTTCATATACAGAGCCATATTAATTGTGCTGGAGAGATGGTTCCATTGGGAAAGTGTTTGCCACATAAGCATGAGGACCTGAGTTCAATCCCAGAACCCATGGGGAAAAGCCCAGCATGGTAGCATGCTGTTATAATCCCAAGGCTGAGGAGGAGGAGACAAACAAATTCTGATTTAATCACTAATTTAATCACTTATCAACCCAGCTAAATCAATGTTCTGAGTAAAAGTGAGAGATCTTACCTTAAGAAAGAAAGAAAGAAACAAACAAACAAGCTGGGATATATTCAAGTAGACACCAAAGACAGAACTTTGACCTCTACATGAATTCACATACACGCACCACATACATGTAGGTAAAAATTAATTTAATTTAATAGCTGTAACTCTCAGAAATGACCTATCTGGTTCCGAGTACCCATGCATGGCTGTCCTCTTTACTTCCCCATCAGAGCTCAGTCTCTCAGCAAGTGGACCCCTTCCTTGTTGCCTGAGTGGTAAATTACCTAGAAGCCAAGTACCTCCCAAGCATGGGCCTGTTCCCAGCTTCACACATCACCCACTCCACCCACTTCTTGTTTGAACAGATTCCTTGACTACTAAGTTCACTCTGATCTTTTATCTCTGAAACTTACACTGAGTCTGGACTGCACCAGACCAGGTTTACATCTTAAGTTCCTGCCATCATTTATCTTACAGGTTCCCTCTGTCATCAGCCAAGGCTTTCTACCTCCATGTACCACACAGTGCATCTGTGTCGGGAAACTGTATCTTAATAAATGGCAGCATCATCCAGGAAAATGATAGAAATTGAGATAAATCCAAACAAAAGAAAATTCTATAATATTTAATCTTCATGAGAAGTAAAAATCACATTCTTATTTACTTAGAATTAGTTCTTCATCATTGACTTCAGTTGCCAGAAGTTGGGATGTGTAAAACAGAACTGTTATACTATATAAAATAAAGTTGTAAAAAGGAACACCTCATTCTGGATTGGTTTTCCGAGTTAGATCCTCACTATACATGTAGCCCAGATTGACTTTGAACTTGTGATCCTCCTTTTCAACCTCCCAAGTTCCAGGATCACAAGCATGAGTCCCCATGCCCAGCTGATGATGATGACGATGATGATGATCCTTATTGATTGACTGTTTAAATTTCATGGACAAACAATTGGGAGCTCTGTTTGTTCCCTTTCTTATTGTTGTGACAAAATGCCTGAGAAAGCAATCTAATAAATGAATGGTTTAGAGGAATCACAATTGGAGGAGACACAGTAGATCACGGTGGGAAAGACATGGCAAGAAAGACAGCTGCTCACAGTAAGCTAAGGACAGAGAAAGATAAATGTCAGAATTCAGTTCTCTCTCTCTTTTAATTGGAGATACTAGCCCATGGTTTGTTGTCACCCAACTTCAGAGTAAATTTTCCCTTCTTAATTAAATCTCTTTGGAATATCCTCACAGACACATCGAGAGGTATGTATCTTAGATGATTCTAAATAAAATCAAGTTAAGAAAATGAAGATCACATCACAACACTCCTGTGGCCAACTTGACACCCAAACGCAACACTTTAACTTGTAACCTTCCTGCCTTAATAAGCTGATGACATTACATGATGTGAAACCCATTCAGTCTGCTTTCGAAAGTCCCCATATTAATAGCTTCAACACAGTGCGAAGTCCTTCTGCTCAGACGTAAACCCGGCTTTTACCTGTAACCCCTTTAAGATTAAAAGCAAGTTATAAATTTTCAACATGCTATGGCCCATAATAAATATTCCTGTACCAAAAGGGAATACAGAGGCATAGCAAGACAGAACAGGCCAAACCAAGAACAGAGCAAGGAAGGAAAAGCACCAAATCTTGCATCCCCACGTCCAGCATCTAAGGCTTTCAATAGAATCATTTGTCCCTTGGCCAGCACTTCCCAGAATATTTTCCATTTGTGGTGTCATGTACTCAGAAAGGTTCATTGTAGAGCTCTTCAGATGCGGGAACTGCGACCTGTCTCGTTCTGTTGCAACCATGACCTTACTGGACATGCCTGTCTGTCTCTGTTTCATCCCAGAAGGTAACTTCAGACTTTAGCCTCCCTGCCTCCACTCTGATTCACTGAGCTTCGGAGGACAGCTCACACTCCTCACACTATTTCCTCTGTGCCCGCCTCTTAAACCTCTACTGCCCATTCCTTCTTGCCCACTAGCTGCCAACAACTTTGGCTTCATGTCCATAAATTGCCATTTCTGGGCCTTTGTTTGTTTGTTTGTTTGTTTGTTTGGTTATTTATTGGTGGGGGTGGGTTTTTTTACACACCATTTGCGAGGCTGACTCAATTTTTTTGTTTGTTTGTTTAGCCTGAATGTCAAATCCTGGCCATTCTTCTCTCTCATCTCATCTGTTCTTCTGATTCTTTTGTCTCAGTAGACTGTTTTCAGTAACACCACCACAGCTTGTAATTATTTATGTTTGCTTACTTATTTTTAATTTTTTTTGCTTACCTCCTATTCTATAATAATAACTCCTTAGGGTCAAGGACGTACTTTCGTGTCTCCAAGTCTCAACCCACTGCTGGTGCTTCCTTGGCATTCATAGTATTTTTGTGGAGTGATAGTCCACATTTTTTAATGAATGGATCCTTGCTAACTTCCCTAATGTTGAATGAAGTTGTTCCTGATTCTTGCTCTAATGAAGGGAAAGTTTTACGATTCAAGAAATTAATACATGACCTATCTCCCATCCTAGAGTTGACTTCTGGTGGATTCTGAACCCTGTCAAATACTTTGCTGGTACCAGTCCCCTTAATATTAGTTGCCAAAATAGGGCTAGTCATGGTTGTTGGACCTCATCTCTAAGATCTTTCATTACACCTATAAATAAATTCCAAAATCTAAAATAAGCTAAAAGTACATAGCACTTTAAGACCTCTAGTGCCAAGTGTTTCAACAAAGATAATCAGAAATTGAGTCGCTGTCTCTACTGCCCAGGGACTTCTGTGTCTCCCCCTACCCTACACTATCATCGACTCCTTTTTTTGTTGTTTCCTAGCCTGTCTTTCCATCAGTAAGGAATTCAGTCCTAGGCTCCTTTTCAAGACAGACAGGGCTCTAGTTCACTGAATCAAATCCATCACCATATAGGTCCTGTTTCTTAAATTCTAGAATCTTTCTTAATGTATCATCAGGGGGCTGGTCTTGTGATATCCAATAGTCAACAGTTATATATTATCAAATTTCTCTGAATATCCAGATTAATAATTGCATATTTGTACCCCAGGAAAGAGGAATAGATGCATTACCTTGCCCTCCCCACCACACACACACACACCTCAAGACTTTGCATGGAGCACTTTCAAAGCAGTTGATTGCTACAGAAAGGATCATGCTAAATGTAGGTGATAATAAAGACATTGACCAAAGCATAGATGAGGAAGGGATGGAGCCAAGTTCTTTGGAAGTAAAAAGCAAGATGTTTGGAAGCTACTGTCTTGTTCACAGTTGAGTCCTCAGAGCCCAGTCCTTGTATATGACTCAGGAAAGCGGATCCAATGGTATCTATTGAATAAGTGAATAAGTAATGCCAGATAGGATTCTTTCTGGTCTTGATTTCCTGTAGCCATGTGTTACCAATTACTCTCAACTTCTACCACATGCTTCAATTGATTTTCCTCTTTATCTTCCTCCCCGTCAAAGCCCCAAAAACCATCTCCTAGTGTTTCCACCCCTACAAAAGCCCCCAAACCATACTCCATTTTCTCTCTATATTCTGTCCAATTTACTCAACAGTCCACTCTTCCTCCATATACCCTCTCTTCTAAAGGAACCCTAGTCACTTTCAGGTTGTCAGCCACTTCAAACATGAGGCAATGACCGGTGTTCAGGCCACCCACACCTCCATGGGCAGGGCTACTTCCGGCTAAAGCCTCTCATCTACCCACACCAGTCATTCTCATAATAGGCTCCAAACTCTATCCAGTTCTTAAAGTCTGAATCAAGTTCTGCCTTCTCATGATTCTGGTTCCTGTACCTCAAAGTCAAGTCCTCTGAACTTGGATTTAATTTCTTGTCTTTACTGTATGACTAAGTATTTGCTCAACCACACCCATTATATTAGTTATGTTTGTATTGCTGTGATAAAATACCATGACCAAAACAATTCAAGGAAGAACAGTTTTATTTGAGCTTATGGTTTCAGAGGGAGAGTCCATGGTGGCAGGGAGGCATGGCGGCAGGTGACTGAAACAGGAAGCTGAGACATTGCATCTTCAAACATAAGCATGAAACAGAGAAAGTGACCTAGAAGTAGACTGAGGCTATGAGCTCTAGAAACCCATCTGTGTTGGTGTGCTTCCTCAAGCAAAGCTAGGCCACCACCACCCCAGCAGCACTATCAGCTGGAGACTATGTGTTCAAAAATATAAACCTACGGCAGACATTTCTGATTCAAAATACCACACCAATCCAAAAGATAAGGCTATAAAAGATATTCTAATTTTATTCATTAAAAGGTTAATAATAATGCCATTAATATTGTGGTCCTGAATTATTCATGATACCTTTCTGAATAAGTTAAAAAAAGAATATATATATATATATATATATATATATATATATATATATATATATA